>LTAE01009832.1:5931-17861 GCA_001647135.1 Pontederia paniculata
AATAATAATAATAATAATAATAATAATAATAATAATAATAATAATAATAATAATAATAATAATAATAATAATAATAATAATAATAATAATAATAATTAAGAACTCATAATGTGCAGAATGGAACAAAAACTTAAACGCTACATTTAAAATATTAAATTGTATAAAAAACCAAATAATTGCTGGTTCATGCCTTGGCACGGCTCTTCATGAAATTGTCTTTCTCGTTATTAGTATTCATTTGAGTGCAAAAAAGCACCAAATCAAAGGAAAAATCAATTTAAAAGTGTAACGCGCCCCATAAGCACCCCATCACTTTCTCACATAATGCTCTCCCCCAAGAACACTACTACTTACTTTCTTTAACTCTATTTTTTATCATAACATAAAATACATAAGTTAATATTTAAAAATAAAATATTCAATTCCAAAATAAAATATTATTTTATATTGTTTCATAAAGAAAATACACAACTAAAAAAATAGATTGACTCAATCAAAAATTGATAATGTGCATCCACCATATCATATGGTTATCTGCATCCTTGTGCCATCATATATTTTAGTCCTGACCTCATACATGAACAATAATAGGAAAAATAATTCTCTGGAGAGAGATAAAGCTCAATATGTAAAAGGTAATAATATAATAAGGTAAACTATATATGATTATAAAAAAATAATTTTACATAATTAATAATAAATTCACTTTACTTAAAATTACTTTTTTTATCATTTCAATAACTTACTATTCTTTGGTTCGATTATTATATTTTGTTCATCACTGACAAGAACATCTATTGCATCCCTCATTATAATGCCCATAATGTTTCATTCCATATGCTCGAGCCTAGTTAACATTTTTTTGGACCACTTATGAAGGTCTTTGGCTTTGTTCCCAGTGCCCTTAAGGCTAGCTTTAAGACTAGATAGGTCTTGGGGTCCCACATTTGACCTAATAAACTCAATTTTCAAAGGAACCCTTCGCCCCTAAGACAAGAAAAATGGGTGAACAAAATTTCCAAAATTAACCAAGTTGGCACATTTCTTGCCGATAAGAGAGAAGCAACCACCCAAAAGTCTAATAAAGTTGTCTATGAGAGATATTATCCAATTACATCGCATTCTGATATATATTGTGTTTGATATGAATTCATGGTTCATTGGGAGATTTCGACAACAAGGATTTCAAGAGGCATTTGGAATAAGACTTAATATAGCATATGTCCCATTCTCAAAGTGATGACAAAGTGAAAGGACTATAAAAGCTTTAGAATATATATTAAGGGAATACACACTCGATTGCAAGGGAAGTTAGGATGATCATTTGTCATTGGTTGAATTTACCTATAACGAAAGCTATCATTCGAGTATCAAAATCTCAACATTTGAAGCTTTATATGAAAGTCCTTGTAGCTCACCTACATGTTTGGGCGAGGTCAACGAAAGGAAGTTAATTGGACCCGAACTAATTTAGAAGCATGTCGAGAAGTTAAAGAGAGAATGATTATGGGCGCTCAAGATCGACAAAAAATCTATGTCGATTAAGGATTAAGAGTAAATATTGATGATTATATTCTACTAAAGATTTCGATCAACGGGTTATGTGTCTTAGTAGAAAAAGGATAGTTAAGTCAGTGGTCCATATGACAATTCAAGATTTTGGAATAAGCTGGTGAAATGGCATATATATGAGCATTGTTGCCATCATATGCAATATGCAATGATACATAATGTGTTCCATCATATACAATGTGCAATTATGATTCACATATATTGAGAATTGAAGAGACAAACATCAAGGATGATTTAACAAAAAAAGAGTATCTAAAAGAGATATTATAGTATCGTGATCATCGCTTATGCAACGAGGTTATGCCAATGGTGAATGCTGCATGTATTAAGAACAAGAAGCAACATGGGAACACAAAGTAGAGATGCAAGAACAATTCACATGTCTCTTTGGTATGTCCTAGATTTAAAAAAATTAAAGATGAATTTATTTTTAAGAGGTTATATTGTAATTGCCTGAAACCATAGGCCCCACTTGGCCACTTGGGAACATGGACATTTGACCCCAGATTTCACTAATTTTGTAGTATAAAACACTCACCAACATCCCACGCTATCTCTTCTATTTGATTCATTTGCATTAGGCTAAAAAAATAGAAGTGAGCTCATTCTTTTGGTGTTGCAAACAGATAAGAACAAGGGGAAAAAGGGTTGTTTGAGCAAGGAGAAGAGGGAGGTGCTACTGCTATGAGTTTAACAAGCAGTAAAAGAAGAAAAGAGGAGAGACAAAAGAGGAATCAGGGCAAAAACTTGGACACAGGGTATGTCAAGGGGATCCTCTTCTCCCACATATGTTACATTGCAATTGTATTCAATTATTCTAAGAAAGAAGGGAAGAAATTAGGAAGTTAAGGTTTATGTAGTTAGACATGTTTAAAGTTCATAAATTATGCAAAATATGTGGTGCTTATGAATATTGATTATGCCATGCTGAAAGCCTATAGGTTCCATATGTTAGAAACTAAATGTACATAAAGCTTAAGAGAAAAAATTGAACCATTTCTTATTTTTCAATATTTTTTAATTACCGATCGTCCCATCAATCAAACCAACTTCGACCGCCCAAGAGGATAGTCGAATGACACTCACACCATTGAGGCGTTGGTCAAACCACCAGTCAAAGCAATCTCGATGGCCCGAGAGGTCAATTGAAGGGCATCACCACAATGTAGGTGTCAATCAAGATGCCGATCAAACCAATCTTAACCGCCCAAGTGACTGAACGAGTGGCACATTCACGACATGGGTGCCAACCTAGTAACTGGTTGAGCCCACCTCAATTGGTTGAAGGGAAAGTTCAGCCTCTTTGAGATAAGTTAATATTTATTAATATGATTTTGAAAATATTTAAATGTTTAAATAGTTAACAATTAAATGAAGCAAGTTATATTCCTTAATCGTCAACTTATGGTACAATATTTTTGATTGTTGACTTAATATGCAAAATATGTGATGTATTGAATTAGCTAGAAATGATATGCATGCTCAACCGTAAGTATAATTAAAATATGAACCATGTGATACTTGTAATGTTATCTAATGTATTGAAATAAAAGACGGAATGAGACAAGTCTAGTACACATATAAAGAAGGGGAAGTAAACACTTGTCACCCAGACACTTACTTGGATTAAGTTTCTAAAAGTTCAAAGTGGGCCAAAAGGGTGCAAAGACACATCCTTGACTTGATAAGTCAAAATAAGATGTGCACAACAACCCTCAATCAAAACAATACAATAAAAAATATATGTGACCACAAGGACAAGTTACGTGAAGTTAGATGATTAACTTCTAAGAATTGTCACACTATAAAAAAGTTAAAGATGAAGAATGATATGGATAATAAAGTTAAGCCAAAAAGGCTATATACATTGAAAGTTAAGTCATGAGTATAATGTGCTAATAAGCTGAAGTAAAGATAAGATGAACGATTATATGTTGATCATAAGTTTGGATAAAGACTCTATGATATGCTTCATTTTTATGATGGTTTATATGCAAGACATGTATGTCATGGCATTTAAGGATGATATGATTAATCAATTCTTTGATCTTTACATACTTTAATGGGATGGATGCCCCTTATTTCTAAACCTCGCAGGTGAGAATGAATGATGTTGATGACATTATTCACGATGGATCATAACAAATGGTTTAATGTGGGATGGTTCTTAGAGCTATGTTTAAGTACCTCTAATCATATATTTTATTATATCAAGACTATGTATAGCCTTCGGTCGAGTTTATGTATGTTCAAATATATATCAAGTGACATTTGTTGAATATGTCATTATTTATTGTCTTGTGTAATGACAATGTCAAGTCTATGATTCAAGTTTTTGATTCAAGTATTCCACTAATTTTGTTCATGTCATCATTATGTATGTCTCTGTTGATTATTGTCATGTTTTGACTTTCGTCTTTATTTTCATGTGTTGACCATGTTGATAAATGATCAAGCCAAGTCTACTATCCCATAATGTTCCATAGACCACTTCAAGCATGTTGAGGATATTGATTTGTATGCATTGGTAAGCATTTTTTAGGGGGCATTACATTTTTTTTATCACTTACTATTATGTATAAAAATGATTATTTTACTTATAGATAAAACGATTGTAACTTGTAATAGTAAGTTAATTATGTCATATTCATTTATTCATGCTAATTTAGTGATGTTTATCATAGCATATTTAGTCCAATTTCCGTTGATTTCATAATCATATGCATCATTTTGTCAATCATTTCACTTTATCTTACTTTTCGAAGCTAGAATCTATATAATGTCGTGTGTTTTGATGTCTAAGGCATTTTGTAGCGTGACAGAGGAGACCCACAAAAAGTTGGAGTGAATTCGGAGACTAAATCATAAGAAATTCAAAAGTCATGGCTGTGATGGGACTCCCATCACTCCCGTGAGCACATGCGACAATTTTTGAAAGACTTTTAAGGCCCATGAAAACCAGTTTCACGATCATGAAATTGACAACGCAACACAAAGGCGTGAATTGCATGATTCACATCTGTGTTGAGAATATCATGGTTCATGAAGGCACTTTCACGGTCGTGAGTGCATCTAAGTCAAAGAACAACGAATATCATCATGGGTCGTGAAAAGCACCATCACGACCACGAGCAGGTTGGTGATGAAGACGAGTAAATATGGTCACGGCAAGTACATACAATTCATGAACACTTTGATGAGAAAGAAGGCTATATTCGGTCACGACCTTGATAGATAATTCACGGGCCATGAAGAATTGGAGATCGCATAACAAACTTTCGATCACGGGCCGTGTAAGTTTTTGAGATAAAATTTAAACTTCCATTATTTAAGTGTTAAATCTTATCTTTTGGAGTTTTTGACCGAAGATTAAGCCAAATATGATGGAAAAAAGTTTTACAAGTATAACTCTTCATATCTGATGAAACCCATTGAAAATTGTAAATGTACATTCAAGGTGTCATTTTTGAGGTATCAAGCCTATTGGAGAAGAAGACGATGTGTTGCAGCCAAGATTTTTGGAGAGGCGACCGTCGAGGTATTAAAATTTTGAACTTTTATTTGTATCTTCTTTATGTTTTCTATTCGAAAGATGAACTCCCTATGTATGTCTTAATTTATTTTCTTAGAAAACTTTTAGTGTAAGGAAAAATATGTTGAACCATCTTTATAATGAAATTAGTTTGTAAACTTTCTTATGTGTATGAATGTTATTCTTAATATTTTCATGATTTCTTTGAAGTTTTGATCTTTTCTAGCATCTTGAATAGGAATAGCAAACTTTTAAGTTGTTATTATTTATGAAATTGATCTTTGATTTTTTTATTCGAAGCATTGCATACAAAGTCTAGGTAACATCTTGGAGAGGAATACATTGGTGTTAGGTATGTGTGATTGGTATCTTGAGGAGGAACGATCCATAGCTTAGGAACTCCAGATTTATGCATCTCAATCCTCCTATTAGATTATATTGTCATTCTAGAGATCAACGATTGAGTCTTTTAGAATTGAGGTAGTTGCTTTATACTCAAGATGTAACGCCTCCAAACCCACACCTGCCACGTGGAAGAACACATACGTGGAAGATACTACGACGATACAATATTGACCAATATATGGACTAGTCAATAAAATAAAAATGAAAGAAGAAGTCTTTAAATAATGAAATAAAAGAATGTGAATGTACAAAGCGCGAAAGTCTTAAACAACTAGAACAAGTTTCTAGATACAAACATGATATACAAATTCTGATATAGTTTCAAAAATTATTACAACTCTCAGAATAAAAAGGACAGTAGACACTAGCATAATGCAAGCGTTGGCATCATCACGAGCACATCAATAGTCACCAGCACAACCATCGACTGCAGTACCTAAGTGCTTATAGGATCAATACAGGGGAAATGATATACCATGAGATTTTACGCCTAGTGAGTAAAGTACAAATAGATCTAAAAAAATGATTGAATGAACATAACAATAAATATGATGATAATCAATTTCGATATAAATAACAATAGATCATAATGGTATAAGAAAATAATGAGGTAACTCAATTGAACTTCAATATGATACAATCCAATAAAAGTAATAGACAATTCAATCCAAGACTAAAAATAGGTCCAATTGGAGCCATAATAAGTATGTCACGGGTCATGAATTTAATTTCACGATCGTAACATCAGGTACACAAATTCAAATCATAGGAAACCAACGCCATTTGAAGCTGCAGTCAAGCATCGATCTGCACCCTATGTATCAATACCTAATCACGATTCTAGATTACTATGTATTTTACAAAACAGTCATAATCTGCTTCATGACAAATTGATAGTGTCTTGGTATTTTGACTATAACTTTCACAATAGATTGATATGAAGCAAGTTAGTGTTTACACTAGACTACAAGACCTTTATTTTGATATATTATACATAAATTTTGGACAACTATAGCCTAGTCAAAATGCTCTTGAAAGAGACACTACAAAATCTGAACAATCATAATCTGGTTCGGGATAGATTGATAATGTCTTGGTATTTTTATCATAACTTTCACAATAAAATCATATTCATATGAAATAAGTTCCTCTATAAAATAGACTTCAAGGCCTACGTTTTGATATATTATACATAAATTTGGGACAACTGAAGTCTAGTCAAAAATGCCCTCGAAAGAGTGATTACAAATTCTGGAAAGAATTACAATATATAGAATAAACCAAAAAACATTCCTATGAATCACAAATCTTATTTTCTTAAGAGTAACAATTATTGTAACCCATTAGATTAGGCGATCAACGACATAAATCTCTAGATACAATGAAAAAGGACCAGAACATGGATTGCAGGGGAAACATGAAACATGGATCAATAGAGAAAACATATATCTGGATAAAACAGGAATAAGAAAATCAATCCAACGATTTTACTAGTACAAGGGAAGGACTCTACAAAACCACCAGCAAGGAAATGCTCAATAAATCCTAACACATGAAACATGAGCATCTATTAAGAGATCAAAATCTACATGTGATCCATCATTTTTACACACCTTATAACTAATATGCTCAGAAGTCCCTCATTATCAATCCGTTCTTCTGCCCCTCTACGACGATCCTTCTTCTGATTGTCGCTCGTCCATCCTTTGTCCGGTTTCACCTTCTCCTTGATTGAGGGATAACAAGGAACACTAGTTGTGGGAGGCACTACAAGAAAGTGATCATTAAAGAACAAATATTAATGATGAAATGAAAAAATGGTCATTAATAATAATAATTAATGATGCGTAAATAAAATCATCATTAGTTAACAAATCAATAATGATGAGTAAATTTTTTTGTCGTAATAAAATGTGATCCGATCATTAATAATAGTAATTAATGACCACATATTTAATTCATCTCTAATGATCAAGTAATTACGATCATGTATATCGTAGTTAAAATTTTTGAAATTAATGATTAAAAATCCCGTCGTTAATCATCAATTAATTGGCGAGTACCTAAAAAAGTTTCCCTCCAACAAATTCTTGGATAACATCCTTTAACAGATTTTAAATCCTAAAAAATAAAAAAACAATCAGATTTGTGGATAATTAGTTTGTTAATTAATGAAAAAATCTTCTTCTGATTATGCCAATAAAACTAATCTCCACCGTTTGATTATTCCAGAAAAACTAATCTCCACCGTTTGATAGAAGGAAATATGAAACAAAAAAGGAAAAAAATCCTAAAAGGAAATAAACGACGTTTCTTTTCCTTTGATCACCCTTCCTTCTCCAACGACGTCGTAAGCCATTGCTGCCGTCGTGCCTTGCTGCTGCTGCTGTTGCCGATCTCCCTTCATTGGTTTAAGAGGTTCTCTCTTGCCTCCCTCTCTCTGTCTATCTATGCCTTGTTGCATTCTTCGTTGATGCCCTCGTTTTGTCTCCAATTCCTCCATGTGCGACTCTCTCTCTCTCTCTCTCTCTCTCTCTCTCTCTTTGTGTCTCTCCCTGTGCGACTCTCTCTCTCTCACATGTCTTTGTGCCGTACTGCCGTGCCTTTGATGCCCTGCTACGCCACTGATGCCCTACCTCTGCGAATTTCTCCCTTGTCACGCCTTGTCCTGCCCTAACGCGCCTGCGCGCCTGCGCCCCTGCTGCCACGCCATTGATGCCCTGCCACCGTCGCTGATGCCCTTGGGCTGCTGCAATGGCACCATCTACCACTGTTGTTACATTGTTTAATGCACAACTATGAATAATACAAAGAGCACTATGATCACGTCTGCAACTGGCACTTTGGACAGAGCATCATAAATTGAGATTAGCATTAATCTAACCTCAACATGGTGCTACTGACAGACATTCTTTACCTGGATTAAGTAATACTAAGAGCACTACGTTGTTTTTTTTATGTTCCCCAAGGAAGGCTAGCTTGTCCAGATAGGTGCAGCAATTTACAGGATTTATTACTTAATCTTTCTGAAAGTAATGCTGTTGTGGATTTTCAATCTACCAAAATGAATTTGACAATGGTAATGGTGTAACTTTTACTAGCTGATTATTAGGAGCAGGAAATGGCAATCAAGAGCTTAGATGGAGTGCCAATAGTTAATGATCTCGATTAGTGTTCAGAAGGTACAACCAAAGCAAAAGAAAAGAAAAAACTGTACCAAACAACGAGTGATCGCTCCAAGAGATCATGCATGCAACAATCATAGGATCATATATCATATTGTAATAACTGCACCCTTTGCAGTCAGAGAAGCCAACAACCTTTTTAGATCGTCTCTTTATTTGATTGTTGCTTGGAAGTATAGAAGCCACATAATCGAACACTCCTCCCCCTTCTGCAAATAACTCGTGTCCTTTAGTTTCAGTTAACCCACGACCATATTTTTCTTCTGCTGAAATTGTTGTTCTATGGTGTCCTCCTCCTCTTCTGCTGAAATTTTTGCACCTTTGAATGTCCATGTATGAACATAGTTCTTGTTCTTGTTTTTGGAATAAAATACCCAGCACAACTTTTTTTTTTCTTTCAAGTGATAAACTTCTATTTAAATTTATATTTTCTCTTTACTCCTTGATAGCGATAAGTGTTGGTATTTTGTTAGTTTAGTAGTAAGTATCACATTAGGTGATATATTATCAGTGAGCATCTAACACTCATTCCATTATGCAAATAACTTGTGTCCTTTAGTTTCAGTTAATCCACAATCATATTTGTCTTCTAGAAATCTATTCTATGGCATCTTCCTCCTCTACTAAAATTGTTGCACCCTTAACTGTCCATTATCAACATAGTTCATGTTCCTGTTATTGGAACAAAATATAACATTAAACATAGTTTATGTTCGTTCCATATGTATTGGACCAATATATATATCTTTATATCTTGTGATTTTTAACCATCATGTGATTTCTCATATTCAGGAAGTTGCCGCTCTAATAGAAGAACCCATTGAAGAAACAAAAGAGTTGTGTTACGAATAGTGAGGTGTGAGACTCTAAATAGTTATTGATCACGATTAGTGTTCAGAAAATTCTACCAAAGCAAAAGAAAAAAAAACTATACCAAATGGCGAGTGATCGCTCCAAGAGATCATGCATGCAATAGACGTCAGATCATATATCAGATTGTAATAACTACACCCTTTGCAGTCAATGAAGCCAACAACCTTTTCAGATGGTCTTTCTATTTGGTTGTTGCTTGGAAGTATAGAAGCCAAAAAATTTAACACTCCTCCCCCCTTCTGCAAAAAACTTGTGTTCTTTAGTTTCAGTTAACCCACGGCCATATTTTTCTTATATAAATATGTTATATGGCGTCCTCCTCCTCCTCTTCTGAAATTGTTGCACCCTTAAATGTCCATGTATCAACATAGTTCTTGTTATTGTTTTTGGAATAAAATACCCAACACACTTTTTTTTTCTTTCAAGTGATAAACTTCTATTTAAATTTATATTTTCTCTTTACTCCTTGATAGCGATAAGTGTTGGTATTTTGTTAGTTTAGTAGTAAGTATCACATTAGGTGATATATTATCAGTGAGCATCTAACACTCATTCCATTATGCAAATAACTTGTGTCCTTTAGTTTCAGTTAATCCACAATCATATTTGTCTTCTAGAAATCTATTCTATGGCATCTTCCTCCTCTACTAAAATTGTTGCACCCTTAACTGTCCATTATCAACATAGTTCATGTTCCTGTTATTGGAACAAAATATAACATTAAACATAGTTTATGTTCGTTCCATATGTATTGGACCAATATATATATCTTTATATCTTGTGATTTTTAACCATCATGTGATTTCTCATATTCAGGAAGTTGCCGCTCTAATAGAAGAACCCATTGAAGAAACAAAAGAGTTGTGTTACGAATAGTGAGGTGTGAGACTCTAAATAGTTATTGATCACGATTAGTGTTCAGAAAATTCTACCAAAGCAAAAGAAAAAAAAACTATACCAAATGGCGAGTGATCGCTCCAAGAGATCATGCATGCAATAGACGTCAGATCATATATCAGATTGTAATAACTACACCCTTTGCAGTCAATGAAGCCAACAACCTTTTCAGATGGTCTTTCTATTTGGTTGTTGCTTGGAAGTATAGAAGCCAAAAAATTTAACACTCCTCCCCCCTTCTGCAAAAAACTTGTGTTCTTTAGTTTCAGTTAACCCACGGCCATATTTTTCTTATATAAATATGTTATATGGCGTCCTCCTCCTCCTCTTCTGAAATTGTTGCACCCTTAAATGTCCATGTATCAACTCAAAACCCTGTTTTCCTGGTAATGTGTGTGGGAAATGTCCTTCTTCCTCTCTCTTTTCCTTTATATAATTCCTCTCTTCTCCAATCGTCGAGTGCCAACTGTCCTCAGCTCCTCCTCTGAAAATTCTCTCGGAACCTTCCTGGTAAGGACCACAGCAGCAGAAGAAAAGGAATCTGCAGAACATATACTTTCTGTCTTCTAGTGAATTCTGACAGATAGCAGCTGCGGATGCCCCCAGGTCTGATCTTCCGATCCACAATGCCCCCATGCGAAGCTCCAACTTAAGTGCATTCAATCCGGAGAGAGGAAATTGAGGGTCATTGTTCTTTCTATTATTGGAAATCATCACAGAGGTTGAGAAATACAGATCAAGACTTAGGAAATTGGACATTATGCAAAAGACTTAAGTTAGCATGAAAAAAGTGTATGATTGATGCATAGTTTCGTGGAAACTTAGAGTCTTTGCAAACCAAAACATATAGTAATAATTCTGTCATCAGTAAGCCCACATAGTTGGCCATTTAAAATTTGTATACTCGGCCCACATATATGGTTTCCTCGGCCCACATGTCTATATTTATTTTGAATTTCCTTGCATCATTAATTTTTATTAGGATTATTAGTCCCCATTACAAACTTATCAAATAGTTTTTCTAATTAACACATGTTTAGTGCAAATATATCTATATTATCGTACTGAAAATATTTCGGTAACCCAAGAAACATTATACCATTGAATTGTTATTAATTAACAACATTGGTATAAATATTAGGAAATTAATCTCAAGGTTTGGAAAATATTTTTGTGCCTGACCTTAGCGAAGAAGATTTCCTATTTTAAAGATAGATTTCTATTTCTATTAGAAGTCGCACGGGATACGTTTTCATAAAACACTTTTCTATTTTTAGTGTCGGCGCAGGATTATGAAATTTCCGGCAATTCTGAAAATTCTCCATAATCTATCTTCCCTTTTCACTTTCAACAGCCGCACTACTACAGCTTCTCCATAAGTTAGTCGTCTAACACCGCCGTCGTTTCTTCTTCTTCTTCTTCATCATCTTCTTCTTCTTCTTCTTCTTCTTCTTCTTCTTCTTCTT
>LTAE01009833.1:5334-17859 GCA_001647135.1 Pontederia paniculata
CTCTCTCTCTCTCTCTCTCTCTCTCTCTCTCTCTCTCTCTCTCTCTCTCTCTCTCTCCGATCTCAAGGATATCGTCATGTGATGTTGGCCATATCTTTTTTTCGATTACAAATTGGACACATTGTTAACTGTGTGTACAAATATGGCAGGTGTGCGTAATGGCATCCCCATTGGTCGTCCGGTAAGATTTTTCAGTTGGAAGATTTATGTCTGATGCATCCATAAAAATACAACACAAGTAATTCTATTAAAAATCTGAGTGGATGGATTAAAAATACCAAAGTTAATACTTTTGAATTAAAATTTCTACAAATATATAGTTGAGATAGACGTTAGCCATATATTAGTTATTTTATTAAAACATTAAAAGATATTATAAAATAAACACCAAAATTTGGTTGACCACTAATATTGATGAATAAATGAGAGAAGACAACATATTCAAGTTTTCTAAAAAAAAATAGCATTGTTCAATTCAAATTCTCATATCAAAAGCCAATTTGGAATAATATGCTCATTTCCACGTCTATATACGATGGCATAAACACCTTGATGGACGACATTTTTAATATGATTTGAGAAATTTGAGGGGATGCATTTGTGCAAGCAATTATTTTGCAGGATCCACTTGGTTTCTTCTTCACCTACCCTCAGGGTCTCAATGAGCTTTTGCACTACATCAAGGACAAATATAACAATCCCGTGATCTACATCACGGAGAATGGTTAGTTTTTTTTTTTTTTTTTTACTTTTTATTTTGCATCATAACATGCATAGATAAGATATCGTTTATTAGAGGATACATAGTAGAAGTCATTAATTATTAGTTATTTAATAATGTTTTTCTGTGCTTAATTAAATCTCTCAAGGCATTGATGATCTCAACGACCCGACACTGCCCCTGGATAAAGCTCTCAAGGATCCTTGGAGAATTGACTTCTACAGGAAGCACTTTTACTACCTCCAGAAGACCATCAAGTAATTAATCTGCCAATCAAGCATTTTTTTCACTATATATCAATCTCACTATAGTTATTTGTTAAGCATAAAAAAACTGTAAAATACAATTTTAACTTATATTAAAAGTTAATAAAGTTCAAATAAAAGCTAATAAGCTTGTTTTTTTTTTGTTTTATGTATGGTAATTCACAGGGAAGGGGTGAATGTGAAGGGATACTTTGCATGGTCACTTATGGACGACTTCGAATGGGAGAGCGGCTTCACGTTACGTTTCGGCATCATCTATGTGGACTTCAAGACTTTGCAGAGATACCCCAAGCTCTCTTCTTCTTGGTTCCGGCAAGTTCTGAAGAAATATTAATTAGGGCCCCATTTGTGTCGGATCACAAGAAAAATAAGATCCCGTCTTTTGTGACCATTGTAACATGGATAGGTTGCATTTCCAAGTTCTTCTATGAATCCATCATTTGTGTTGTGTATTTCTTATTAGTTTGCTTGTTTCCTTTTCCTCAATAAAAAGTGTTGTTTCGTTTATTGTTCTTGTCCCCAAACTTTATGCTAAGTCATTTTTCATTTGGGTGTTTAAAAGATGTCTTTTCATAGACTGACTGATAAACCCATGAAACATCATTCATTTCTGTGCTTAGATGCAACTATTAGGAATGTCCAAATACCAAGTAAAATTATGATAAAAGATGTAAAAATGAAAAATATTAACTTGAGATATATAAGTAAATAAATTAATTGCAAGTTCTACACATAGTTGGGTGGCACCAATCTTTATTAACTACATACGTTTGAATGCCCTCTTTGTCTTTCAAAATTGTAGTTCCAAAACAATTTTTACAGGTAAGCTGATTTTTACCTCATTAAGGAGTACTACTAATTAACAGTGTATTAATCTCGCCAATTATATTAACTGGTCTCCCGTCGAACATAGATGATAGTGTTGTCTCACACAGTTTCTTTAGTTCCCTTGTTTTAGCAATCGCGGCTTCCTGCAGAAACATGAAAGATATTCAATCATTCATTAAGGGTTCCACAGAAACATGCAGAAATTAGATGAGGATGCATTAATCAATCATTCATTATATTCAATCATCCAATCCTGCAGAAACATGAAAGATATTCAATCATTCAATCCTGCAGAAACATGAAAAATATTTGGAAGACACTAACACGAAAAAATAACATGAGGATGCATATATATGAAGCACCATTTTGTTGACTTCTGAGTCAATTAATCATAAGGTAAGAAGATGCTCTGCAATTACATAAGCGGAACATAATACCATCATGAATAACACAACCTATAACATTAAATGGTAACAGTGCTTTCAAATAACCATATTTAGCTTAAACCTTTTTTCATGAAAGAGGTCACTTAGTTTATCTGGTACCCCTACTAACGTCTGATGATTGTATGCATTCCTAGAAGGGTATGTGTTCACCTATCAAGAAACCCTGAATAATTTGCAGTACTTCAAAGCCCATTTCCATTTTGTGATGTATGGGTTAAAAGAGTACACATGGAAGATTCAGGAAGTAATTACTGCAGGTCCCCCTGACAAGTCATCTCATTATATTGTATTTTCTCAACATGAGATACTACATTTTGCATGTACAACAGAGTTCTTCTACAATGGAAAACTTTGTCAAAGGTAAAGGATTCTGTTTACCTGCTTAGGCCAGGTTGATGACAATGAATTCTGCAGTTCCATACGTCTAACTGATAACCCACTCAAGCTCTCTCTGAGTTTCACTTCATGCTGTTTCTTCTCTTCCAGTGATGAAACCAATCTGTCCAGAAAACTGCAATGCCAAAAAGAATACAAGTTCATTAAGATAGTACACCAGTGCTAGTAATCTGTTTGCTGCATCAAATGCAGATACTATTTACCTTTTGGAATTTAGTATCATAATCAAGTCACGGGTATTTCTATCTGTAAGCATAGATATCGCTGAAGAGATATCTGACAACATTTGCTTTGCAGCATCAGCGTTATATTGTTGTAACACAAATGATGATACCGCCTGAACTTGGTGCTGTAATGAAGCAGTCTCTTCGTTCTTCATCTCTAACAACCGTTGATTTAAGAATGCCTTAATCTGAAGATGCTCATTGCAGACAGCCCTTAGTGATATGGTATCCACATATGTAATAGTAATAGAACATTATAGATTATACAGAAATTTACCTCGAAGAGATTATCAAGTATACCATTCCTATACTCTGTATCCAACAACTGACTTGTTTCTTCTACTAATATCTGAGGTGCTGTTTCAGGTGGGGTTATTTCTATTACTCCAGCATCTGGCATAATAGCATCTTCAATGGAATGAGGACAAGGAGTTTCAATGCTAATATCCCAGCCCATTTCTGTCTCAGAGATACCAGAAGCAACATGCTCTTCAGCTCTATTTAACAAGATCTTGTCTGATGAGGAACCATCAAAATTTGCAGAATTGCCGACATCTATGTTAGCATCAACTATTTCATAAGAACCAAATTCATCTGCTGATTCATCAACATGTTCGATGGTACCAATGTCCCAATCAATTTGGGTATCATCCGCTGAGATGTTCCAGTCAATACTGTCATTGTTGACAACACTATCAAGTGGCTGATTTCCTGTTGTAGGATGAAATAAGTCTTGATTTGGTGTATCAATAAGAGATTGTTTAACCTCCACAGACATTGATACATTGAGGGAGGGAGGATCTTTGTGAAGGTACTTAAGATTTTGAAGCAAAACATGTGGATTTGCCTGCAAAACAGACAAGGAACTTACCTTTGCCACAGTAATTCGAACAAATGGATTATGAATTTCTATTTATAATTTGAGAATACATGAGAATTCTGTCATTGAATATTTGGAAAAGATAATGAGGCAATAGTCTCAGATACCTCATTCTCTGTATGAACATCTCTGACAAAGTTTGTATAGTATTCCATGGCCATCAGAATTGAATCACAGTTGAGGACATGGAGAATCTTTTCAAACATGGGTGGAAGAGTCTTTGCTGTCTCTAGAAGTTCCATTCGCACATTTTTGCCCTAGAAGGTTAAGGTACAATGTCTGGAAACTTTACAAACTTCAATGCAAGAAGATGGGAGAATATTGCCATGTGGTGAGGATATACAATAATCGAAACCCGCTTTGAAATGGATGCCATAAATATGATCAAGAAAAAAATACTGACCTGCAACCCGAGCACTTGACAGGCCTCAGAATATTTAACTGAAGCAAGAGCAGCATTTCTTTTAATATCAGTCTCCTTGCGCTCGAGTTCAGCTAATTGCTGTTGTATCTTCTGGATCTGTTTTTTGTGATAGGGACTTCAGACGCCATATTAGTAAGTACAATATTAAGATTAGTTGATATTATTAACATGCCTGAAAAGAAAATGATTTACATTTCGTAGGAGACATTTTGGATGATAATCTGGGCTGCCTCACCAAGAAAGATATGATCCTTCTCAAAGGATCTTACAATTGACTCCCAGTCACCCTGCAGACATGAGGCATTATTGAAAAATGAAATATAAAGAAAGCTGAGGCAACGCCGGTGAAACGATACAAGTACTCACAGCAGAGCCTGATAGGCGTCCAAAAATATTCCGGCTTTCAGAAGTTGAATTCAGAAGAACATTGTAAATTTGCTTAGCTTCCAGGTATCCAATTTCTAGTTGACAGAGCCAAAGAATTATGCATTAAGAGAAAAAGAATCAGTGGAAATACTTAAGTGAAACAACAAAAGATCTTCTTGTTGTGGGCCAGAAGTGTCAAAAAATAAGGCCTTGATATGAAACCAAATGATTTGTAAAAAAAAATTTCTCCTCACTTTAATGGCTAACTTCATTGGCTCTGTACAGAAACATTTTAAATTTTGTTACAAGTTTGTTTTGAATGGAACTTCAGATCTTCTTCTAGAGCATAATTATTCACTTTCTAACGTCAATTGTTTATCAGTATTTCTTCTACATTCTCAATAATCATGAACAGTTCTTTGATTAAATTACGGCATTCAGCTACATAACCTATTGATTTGAAAACAAAACAAAAACAAAAAACAAAAACTGTCGTCTAAGCAAATTAAGAAGGGAAACAGTAGTAAGCAGGCAAAATGTTTAGTACCGTCAGGATCTAAGTTTTGGAAGAAGGGGTCGAGATCTCTCGGCAGGGATGGAAAAACCGACGAGATCTTGAACCTGACGGCGGCCAGCCGCTTCCTCCAATCCCCCGGTATCCTCTTCCGATCCACCAGCCACTCTGTTGCGATTGACGTCCCCGATCACCACACCAGAGCCATTTTTAGCTCAACCCAGAAGAAGAATCACACGCAAAAGAGAAAAAAAAAAAAAAAAAGATTTGGATAAAAGTGCTGATAATATCAATAAGTAGTATAATGTTTGTTAAAATAAATATTAACTAATATACCCTTAAAGTTATATGATAACAATATTAAAAAATATGGATAAAAGAGTAATATAGTTGGTTAAAATTAATAAGTCAACAACTTTAAAAATAAGCAGGGGGACCCTGCTTATTTTTTTTCAACTTATAAGTAATTATCTAACAACTTATAAGTAAATATTTTTAGTTACCAAACATGGAGATATTCTAAAAATTACTTATAAGTAGTTTTAACCTACTTATAAGCTTAGCCAAACAGGCCCTAACTTACCATTAGTCAAAGTTATGTACTCATTATGTTTTTCTCGAGTTGAGAAACATCAATTGAATTGTGAAAAAAATGCATTTAAGGAGATATACATATTTTTTTCTCTTGAAAATAATCCAATTAGCATGAGTAAACCATGACAAGCTTTATAGAAATTGAGTTTATTTGGTATCAAATGTTCTTTTCTCGTGTTTATATTTTCTTTCTTCGTTCTAGATCATTTGGTGTATAGTATTAGTAGTATCCGACTAATTCAACATTCAAACGAGAGTGCATATATTTTAATTAATATAGTTCGAGGATCAAATGATAAGTTAAATTGTTTCAACTAATTTTTTTCTTAGTATTGAACTTAGTTTCAAAAGTAAAATGGAGATTAAAAATTGAGGTTAAGTATCCTTTGGACCAAAATTTTACTCCACCCACTATACGAGATGCGATAATATCACATAGGGACCATATGGATTAAAAAGTGATCTCCAAATGGGTTGTTGAGTCGGTCTATAATGTGCAATCAAAACTTTTGGTATGCACTCTACTTATTATAATAGAAGTCTAACATTGTTCCAATGAGATTTTAAAATTTTACTTACGTGGAATATGTTATCTGGCTATTTAATTTTTTTAACTAATTGAATTATATATATTCGACCATACACACAATTAAACTTATTAGTTATATATGAACACCACAAAATATTCAATATATGAGTCATAATCTAATTTAACATGTATAAATCAAATTATGAGTCACACACTCATTTCACATATTATACATCATGAGATGAGTCACTTGTTCGCTTTCAATATAAAATATTATCATATGAGCCAATTTTCATGTCGAATTTTTAATAAAAATGATAAGTCATATGACTCGACTATTGCTCTTTTTCATGCATTTGACTAATCATATAAATCTTATAAGTTGTTCTCTCATCTTTACATGAAAACTACAAATAAACATCAAACAACAAAGAATAAGGTTTCATGAATGAAACCAACTCAAGTTGGTTTGTAATAGAATTTTTGAAGTTTTTTATGGAACTATCAATTTTAAAACAAAACCGAATTATTTTAGATCTTTAGATATTATTTCAAAAAATATTTTGATATTAAAAATATTATTAAATATTGAACTAAAATAATTAGATATTATTATATGCATAACAACAATATTTTTAAAATTATTTTTTGATTAGTTTATGCACCCACTAGTCAAAAGTTCAATCTTAGCCGGTTGGCTTCGACCAAACCAAAGACTCAAATCAACTCAAACAATGTTATGTGGTTCGTCAAGTTGAACTGACCCACTAAACAACCATACATGACACTATTGGTGATTGATAAAATTCAACAATGTAACATTCTAATCACCTAGATGATTTGGAAGGATACAATTTTAAAATATTAATATAAGGCATTTGTTGAAAAGTGACTTCCTCTAAAATTCTAAAAACCAAAAGAAAAAAGTTGATAATCTTTGAATGGGGAATCAACCTAATTATAAATGAATAAGAATTTGAGCATGGGAAAGTTTTGTTTCATTAATGTATTCTTTATTTCCAAAAGCCTCTTTGAATTTTTAGTCATAACATTAAATTAAAGTAGTGACCATCAAGATTGATTTCTCATTTTTCACATTTATCATATGGCCCTTTTACTCTTACATAATTAAAGAAACATGTATGAGAAACAAAATAGTTGCCAAAGAGAAACCTCTTATTATGTGTTGGCATGATAATCAAAGAAACTCCCCTTTAGGCTTTTTTTTGGGATTAAAGAAAAGGGTATAGGGTGTCACCTTGCATCTCCTTTATGAGGTAAAGACACCGGAGAAAGAGGAGATGGGTGATTCCTCCCAGGTTTGGCATTGCACTTGTAAAGGATAAAGATATGAATATTAATGCTTGGACTTAGTTATTCAATAAAAGGAAGTTTAGAATTATATTGACAATACTTGTAGTTTAAGGTAATCTAAAATTTCTTAAGAATTCAAAGAAACCTTCAAAATGTAGCCCTTATTTTTAAGAACTTTTTTTTATCAAATATATGTGTAAATTTGTAAGTTAATATTATGGTGTGTGTGTGTGTGTGTGTGTGTGTGTGTGTGTGGAAGAGATAAGCCAATATGGAAGAGTTTCTCGAAAGAAAATAACCTAAGTGGTAAAAATCACATTATGTCAACTATGATGTGTTGCCTATATGGTTTTGTGAGTGTATGTGAATGAAGGAAGAAAGAGTTGTGACTTTGCAAGTTATACATAGCAAGTGTGAAGCTAGGGTTGTATGGATATTGTGCAATTAGCATCGACGAAGGCAGACGAGACTCGAGATGAGTGTTTGTAGGACCAAAGACACTTGGAACAAGTATAGAGGCTATGGGAGTTTGAGTAATCACTAGGATGAGATTCTGTCTCTAGTAAGGAGGAGTATCATACTAAGGTGATAAAACTCTACTTGAAGTGACCATGTGTAAAAGAGTTATAAGTTAGACACTAAGGGAGTGAATTACGGCAAATGAATGAAACTCAAAGTGCTACAAAAAAAAGAGATGTTTTAAGTAAGGTAGATACTAAGGAAGTGTGTTATGTTGAAGAATAAAGGTTGAGAGTGCCACCATAAACACATGAGTCATTTAAGTACAGTAGATATTATGATTCTCCTACATCAAATGAGTGGACTCTAGAGTGTTATCACGGACGCTGGGAGTGTTTGAAGCATGATAGACTAATGAGTTATAATGAAGGTGCAGGCTTTAGAGAGACCGCTGAAGATGTTGAGAGTATTTGTGTAGGATGACGGTGAAAGTGCTTTCTAGGTCGTAGAAGTCATGACTTAGTAGGGCACAACTTTACTGCTCACATGTTGACTCAAGGAGCCAACAGATCTAGTGGGATATGAGAGTAGAGAGGGTTTCTACACTATTCACTTTGTAACACCACTATCCAACACGGCATGTGTTGGTACAATGACCAACACGGCTTGTGTTGGTACAACGACCAACACAGCCTATGTTGGCAGAACACGACCCATGTTTGGAGATTATAAAGTGGCAGTTCGGGTTTGATTACAATAGTAATATTTTAATCCGGAGATTCAAATTCAAATAAAAAGTCTAGAATTTAAATTCAAATATTTAAATCAATTTTGAATCTCAGAATTCAAATTTAAATTAGAATTTGAATTAAACTAGGAAATCCTAATTCATATGCCTATAAATAAGACCATATAGAGCCCTCATAATTTTGCTCTTTTACCCAAAGCCTGCCAAATTTTCTCTCTCTAGGTAAGGTCTCTCTCTCTCTCCTATGTTTTTCTCCCTCTCTTTATCTCTTCCATTCTCTCATCCTAGAACCATGCTCAAATCTCTAGGAGAACGTGAAGGAGATCAGGAGCAATAAAGGAAATCAAGAGGGCACAGTTGAAGAACGAAGAAGAATCCTACAGGTTTCGATATGTAAATAGGCGGATCCCAATAGATAGGTTGTCAAGATAATTAAATTGTATGTTAGGGTTCATGCTAGATTATTATAATTTAATATGATGATGATTAGGTTGTTTAATACATGATTTACTGGCTAGATGAATATATTAATTCGGCCTAAAAACTATTTAGCATTTTCGTACGACATGGCCTTAAGAAAATGACAATGGAAACAGATCACGTCCCCTCAGACACGGCCCGCTTCCATCGAGATGATGTTGCGCCATCGGCGCATGCTTGATAATTCGGCGTGACACAATCCTCATCCACCCCGAACACGTACCGCGTCCACCGAGATGAACATTAGATGTCAGGACACGGACTAAGTCCCTTGGGATACGGTCGCGTCCTTGGACGTAACCCTAACACTGTCCATTTGACGAACACAATCAATGAAGTGGACACAACCTGTGTCACCCTGACGCAGAGCACATGTCCAAATTAAAAGAATTTAATAAAGAAAGATATGATGGACACAGCCCGCATTGAACCTACATGGTCTGCATCGGTTGAAGATGATGAATAGTTAACAACACGGTCCTCGTCGGCTGAAGATGATGAATAGTTAGCGACAGGGTCGTGAAAACATACCGAATTGATGAACATGGTCGCGTTGCCCTAACACGTTGGTCGATATGAATATTTTATTAAGAAAATGGACGTTGCCGAGTGGAAGTACGAACACGGTCCGGAAAATGACGCGTATCATAAGAAGTTTATTTTAAGAATATAAAGATGATGTGAAGATGGAAACATGCCGTGTCTTTACCCGAGACGGACCGCGTCAACCTGCCTGAATGACACGTTGAGGAAGTCAAATTCAGCACCGAACACGGACCTTGTCCGTGACCGACACGGACCGTGTCAACGCTACTGAAATGCTAATGATAATGGATTATTCCTGATAATTAAGGATTAATTATGTGGACAAGATAAAGGGTCATCATGCTTCACCTAAATTAAATGTTGAGATCTGCCATATATTGTTAAATTTTAGAAGCGCAGTGATGTTTAAGATAGGACGGGTAGGGCAGCTGCCACCGAGTTCATGTTGTTTGATTTTTCACACCCTGCAACGAAAGGATTTCTCGAGCATCATATGTTGGTCATGGCTTGTGCACCCTCATTGATCTATGGCGAGACCTCCAAGATTCATGAGCAATTCAAAGTCACCAAAGCAACCCTCAAAGGCATTTCAAAGGCACTAATGTGATAAGCCAAATATAATAAAGATAAAACACTTGATCTAAATATTGCATTTGCATATTGCGTTAGAGGATTATGGTTATTGATGAATGATTGATGATCGATGTAACATGAAAAGGTAAGATGAAAGTTAAAGAATGATGATGGTGGTGGTGGTGGTGGTGGTGGTGTGGAGTAATGGATGTTTGGCCCATGGTCATAACCTACTCCTTAAGTAAAGATAATAATTGGAGTGATTGATGTTTGGCCATAGTCATAGCTCACTTCTTATGTAAAGTATGCTCAGAGTGATTGATGTTTGACCATTAGTCATAGCTCACTCTAGATGCAAATATGTTAAATATGATGAAAGAAAGTATGTAAATAATGCTCAGAGTGATTGATGTTGGGCCTTAGCCATAGCTCACTCTTGATGCAAAGTTATGAAAGATGTTAAGTTAAAGATGATGCAATATGTATGGAAGCATAAGATGATGAAAAATAAGTAAGAAATGTAAGAAAGCTAAGAAAAGGAATAATTGACATGTTGATTCTATCATTAGCTTATTCCTATTATTTTTATTTTATCATGTCATGTTTATCTATTGATTGCCTTACATACTGAGCTTCATAACTCATAGGTATTTCTCTTCCTTGTATTGGATCCTATAGGTGAGTAGTTTTTAGTACAAGATACTGGTGGTACATGCGGCCACTGTTGCTCATGGTGACTGACTTTGCACATGTCTAATGATCCTACTAGTGTCTCTTTCCTTTAGTCATTTATATTGAGTTGTTCTAGTTAGACTTTTGAGACAATTATATGTCGTAAGACTTCCGCATATTTTTTTTATGTTATAAAGAAAGCTTTGGACTCCTTAAAGTTTTTATCTATTCGCATTTTGTTGACCAAGTCTTGTTAGTCAACCTTTAAGTCAAGATAAGTATGATGTCGTAACGCACCCAAGAGGGTATTCTGCCATGTGGCGGGCTAGTCTTCTGAGGCGTTACACACTCCTTTTATTGTTATTGTGTCTTATTGTCATTAGTTTGCTTCTATTATCCTTACATCAATTGTATCATTAATAAGTTGTTTATTTTTGTTGTGCTTTGATGATAATATTACTTGACATATTATATGTACATTAAGGCAAAGATATTACTATATAATTGACTAACTTATTTGTCTACTTGGTTAGAAAAAAGTTATGTGCAAAAGTTGAGTACATTAACTCACTCCTCCTCTTTCTTGGTGTCAATTGTGATCCAACACCATAGGACAACAATAAAAAACAAACATGGAAATACTTTAATTTGATAGTTGTTTTACTTTAATTCAGTATAAAAATGGGACTATTTTGTATTAAAATATATTTAATTATTTCAAATCAAAGTTCATGTTGTTTATAAGTTAAGCATATTTACTAAAGTAGAAAACAAATTAGGAATGCATGGACTTGACTCAGAAATATAGTTGATTGATTTTATGGGTCTGACACACAACGAGAGAGAAAATAAGCCTATTAATATGGGCGAAGATGTCATTGAGTTCGATTATATTTGGAGGTATATGAGTGTGAAGCCTTGTAATTTATAGCAGTCCACTTCTCTTTACATTATTACGTAGGCTTATTGGTATGAGCTTATGATTGCATGCTCACATTAGCAGTCTTGCATTGTATGTGAATGTTGCAAGATGTTATAATTTATAATGTTGTACAAATATTTTATCATTATATTTGCAATGTTTTATGGTTAAGTTCAGTTTTAAAGACTTAAATGGCCCACTTCTATCCAAACCTTCAAAATGTTGACTTCTATGTTATTTTTATAAAAAAAAACTCATATGGATATTGAACATTGGAGCGCAGAATTTCGTATTGGTGGGCTATTTCAAATTTTTGGCAAGAAAAAAATAGAATATATGGTATTGCGCAAAACATAAGATCTTATGTGAAATGAAAATTCACTTCTACGCAAGATCTCGAGACCTTATATAATATGTAGAGTGTATTTAACGGCATCTTTTGGGCAAATCAAGAAAGGAACCAGAGAACATTAGAGACATCATCTGTTGTTAGTCTTATCGTTGATTGAAAGAAGATTTGTGAATGAGTTGTAGGTGTTGAATTTAGGATCCCGAGTGTGTTTTGATGATTACAAATTTGTAAGTGAACTTAGCCTGTACTGATGAACTTGTTGAGCTGAATT
>LTAE01009834.1:0-17857 GCA_001647135.1 Pontederia paniculata
AGGGGTATATATGTAATTTCATTATTTTATGGGTGGTCGCCCTAGCTCTATCATATATATGTTATCCTTGGAGCGGTTATGTACTCTGGTGGTTTTGAACATTAACATAGTGAAAAATCCTCTGCGACGGCCATGGACGTAGGAGATCCATCTCCGAACCACGTAAAATTTGTGTGTATTTTTTCTGTGTTTCTTGTGATCTTTCTATTCTTGTTCTTCGTTCCCAACATCATTCACCAGAGTCAGGTGTGCGACATGCGGTGAACACCAAATTAATCGGGGTCAATGGTGGGTAGAGACTCCAATCGGTGACCAATGCGCATAATCGTTAGGTCCGCTTCCTAAATACTAGGGTGACAATAAAAAAATGCATGCCCTAGAAATAAGCTTCATTTATAAGATTCATTCGTGATCTTAGTAGTTAAATAGATAAAGCAAAACATGAAAATATGCATGCGTTGATTTCAATTAGAATTGTATTATCTTGAACCTAAATATTGGGGTGGCAACCAAAAAAATGCATGCCTTAGAAATAAGGTTCATTTATAAGATTCATTCGTTGTTATGATCTTAATGCAGTTAATAGATAAAGCAAAACATGAAAATATTCATGTGTTGTTTTCAACTAAAATTATATATCTCGAAAATGAAATGCATGACAATTTAGATGAATAATAACGGATCGTGTAACAACCTTATTGTCAGTAATCAATTGATTATTCTTAAATGAATTTTGACCTAGGACATATTTTTTTTCATTAAGATAAACTTGAGATTTAAATGTTTTGTTTGTTTGCAACTTTGTTTAAATCTATTCTTTGCAATTTACAATTATTTTTTTACCGTCGTTAATCCAAGTTTAGATAATAACAATCTCATCATAGATTTAGTACTTGAACTCTCTCTCTGTGGGTGTGGTCTTTTTATTGCTGCATAAGACTTTGTATGCTTGTAGAATTTTTATCAATGAGGGTACCATTGGTCATGGAATATAAATGGAGAGTGAAAGTTAAAGATAAGGGTAGGAGCATAGCTGAAGGAAAAATGGTGATACCCTAATGCTAGTGAAGGCAACACATTATGATCACCAACTTATATTGTACATGATTATCTATCTCGTGCAACGAATAAGAATTTTTTAGAGTGAGATTCATGCTCATGATGTATAGACATGTCGTTATGTACAAAGTCATTGAAAAGATACATAAAGTCATGGTGTTCTTTTAAAAGTTGAAAAGACCTGAGTGTCTACACTTAAAGATCAAACATTGAAGTTAAGAGATAATAACTTTTAAGAAAGAAAATAATGAAAAGTAAATGGAAAGAAATTAAGTAATGAATGGTGAAGAACGAATTATACAAATTTAAATGTTTTGAAAACCAAACCGAACTGATTGGTTGGTCTTGTTCAACCATGAGATGATAGTTTGTTTGGTCCAGGTTGATATACAAAATCAATTTGAACGAAAAAAAAACTATATAAACTAGCATGAATCGTGAAACCAGATTGAATCAAAAAATTAGATGGTTTTCAAAAGGATAAAAATGGAAAAAATGAGAGAGCACTCATCATCTTATGGAAAGGAAAATGATAGTTCAAAAGAGAGAAGAAATATTGAAAAAAAATAAAGTGGAAAAGAGGGATTAGAGGATGCAATAGAGAAAAAGGAATAAATGATAAAAGATGTATGATAAGAAACAATAGGAATTGAAATGAGGAAAATGAATAAGATAAAAGGAAATAATTATGGTTAACAATAAAAGGAAGAAAGAAAACATATGCTTTATTTTAGGTAAAAAAATAAATATATAATTATTATAGTTAATAATTAAAACTTAATGTATTAACATTGAAAATGAGTAAATAATTATTGAAACTATTTTTATTTTGTATGTCTTATTCATAATATATTTTCTAAAATGTTCAATTAACAATAATATATTTAATTAAAATTTGGTTCAATCCAATTGAACCAATCTAATAGCGATCAAATAAGCTCTCCGGTCCAGTTTTAAAACATTGATGTCCATTAACGAAAACATAGTACTGTTATGTGATTCCTTATTATTTATGTTGTAGATGATATTATATGTTAATTTGATCGTGATAACATATGTTTCTTTATTTAATGCTTACATGAGTGTATCTTTTATGAACTTTACCTATTCCGTTAGCTCACTTGTCATATTGGCTTGTAATATAGATTGATAAATCTTTATTAATTAGTGAATTTTCTTATATTAAATTATGCAGTATGATATATTATTCTTTGAACCCATGATTTTCTTTATTTTCTCAAATTAGAATTTATATTTTATTTTAAGTTTTATCTTTCCACCAAATGATGTTTCCATTCAGTTGTAATAACGCTGTTGGGAATGCTTTTGGACACGTGTCTGATAGGATTCAGTGGTATTTGGAGTGACATTTTTGAAGCGTTACAATTGGTCTCCATTTATAATAAATAAATAATAATTTTTAGATGTAATATGAATAAACTAAGTATAGATGGTGATAAAATATACCTAACTTGCTTGCAACAAGCCCAAAGTTGTTTGTCAAGCTAGGCCAAACCCAAAGTTTCAACTTGCCCAACTATTAACTAATCAAACCACTTGAATTTATTTTTTTAATTATGATATTACAAATTATGATTAATTTCATTTAAGGCTTTGATCGTTTCATTGTAAATTAAAAAAAAAACATTCATAAACTTTTGATTTTATAGAGAATATATAACCAATAAAGTTATACAAGCCACCTAGTAAGTTGCATTTTAACCCATATCCATCATCCATCCATCTCATAAGAACCACTTCCCAAAAGTATACAAATATGGATTGCTTTCCTAAACCCCAAAAAAATGTAGCTCTCTTCTCACGGTCAAATGTCGTATTTATCAGATAATTATAAAAAAAAACATTTATCATCTCCTACGAGCAATCAAATGGGTCATACTATGATAAGTGGACAAAAAATTACAAAATGACGCGTTAAAAAATGGTTACTTCATATTAAAATTTAATATTTGATTAGGACTATTAGTTTTCTTAATCTATTATTTCATCTTATAGTTTTAATGTTATTGAATTTTACGATAGAAACAAGGACCTGTTGAAAATTTTGTTATTATGCTATGGGAATAATATTTTTTTATAACTTGCTTAGAGCAATTATTTTTAAGGCTTGATGCACTCGAAGTGCTCTAGTAGAAGTTTGACTCTTTTGAAGTGATCTATTGAATATTTTATCCACTCAAAATGGTCAAATTATGATTCTAAATGTACAAAAATTCTATCATTTGGTATTGCAATAGTTCAATTAATCTTCATCGAAAAACTATGATATCTCGATTTTTTTGTTGGACCAATAATCTAGTTATCCTTTATATTCATCTCTTGTTGATGTGTCATTCACCATCTTTATTATGTCATCTAACAACAAATCATTCGAAAAAAACTCTATTGCAAATCACCTAGTCGTCCTTTAATCATATTTGCCAACCACAATTAGTTGTCATCATCTTCCACCATTAACCACTACACCAACTTACATATGATGTTATATATATTCACAATGAAAATTATCTATATTTTATTATCTTTCTCAAATTATATAAAGTTATATTATATTCATATATCAAATAAAATTCGATTGAATCTTTATGAGCTTTTATTGTAGTTTTCAAAGAGATTGTGAGAAATTTCATATTCCAATGATTGAT
Source organism: Pontederia paniculata (assembly GCA_001647135.1). Lineage (NCBI taxonomy): Eukaryota > Viridiplantae > Streptophyta > Magnoliopsida > Commelinales > Pontederiaceae > Pontederia > Pontederia paniculata. Next base: position 3,726 of record LTAE01009834.1, read on the forward strand.
GACCTAGACGATGTATGTAAATCAAGCTTCTGACGAGCTAAAAAGTTGTGACGTCGAAGATGCAAAATTTGAATGTCTAACAAAAGCAAAGATTATTGTCATAGAATCGGAATGCATAGAGACTGGTGTCAAAGATGCGATGAATTATCAAATTTAAAGATTGATCGAATAATGAAGATCATGAGACTATATAAGATATAGTGCCACATGTATTAGTCAAGTAAATCTTGAAATCACATGTAAAATCTAATCTAATGACTAAAAGACAAATTCAATCTCACAAAAGGATTTTCGTCGGCATAAAGTATTATTTCTTCAATGGATACAAATTTGCTGTATTTTGTTAAAGGACAAGGAAAGCTATTGGATTTATTTGATAACGAACATAAGACACACCTAATCAAGCATCGAAAAGACCATATCTCCAATATGGTTTTGCATAGCTAGAGGGCACTACTATTAATTTGAAAAGAATATGAACATTAGCAACCTAATTACTTTGTATTAAAATTTAGTATTTGATTAGGACATGTATTTTATTTTTATTAATCTAATTGTATATTGAGTTTCACCCTATAAGTAGTAGGGTTTATGTAAACACTAAAAATGTATACAACCCGAAAATAGCGACTTGTAAAACTAAAAAAATTGGGCCCTAAATAAAAATTAGGATGTTTCTTAGAAGAAATAAAATCACTCAATTAAATTAGAGCCTTACAACAAAAATGGCTAATCCCGACCGGAACCAAATTAAAAAATACTTATAAATTATTTAATATAAATAAATATCACTCTTATTTTTGTAATATTATCTCTTTTTTTTCAATTTGTATTACATCATCAATTAGATTGAATACTATTATTAATTTAAATTATTTTGAAGTAGTCGAATGTCAAAATTATCAATTTAAATTGTAACAATTTAATGTAATCTGTGTCGGGCGTGTTATATATTAAACGAATTTGTTTCAGCTGAATATAGAATTAAAAAGTATAATGATATTATTTTGGCGTAGTTACATTTAAAAATTGAATATTTGAGTTTGATTGTGATTTCATAATCAACAACTTTTTAACATATTTAATGTGATAAAATTTATATTATTAAATTTTAGTTATCAAATATTATTTTCTCAAACTAGGGCTTCGATCCGAAAAAATCTCAACCGTATATATTTATTTTTCTTTTATCTTAGAATAATTTTAAGGCGATCTTTTATGCCTAAAATAATCGCCAAAAAATTTATGTCATTCTTTAATCATGGAAACATCATTCGATCCAAACCATTTCTCTTGAAATTTTATTATTAGTTTTTTAAAAAAAATTATAATTTATTTGGAGCAATTATGTTAGCTTAATTATCTCAAAATGGTCCATTTTCTCAAAGTAGCAAAGTAATCAAATATCTTCCTCGCACCGCCTTATTTCTCTCCACGCGATTTTGAGTGGAGGGACCCGTGATTCGGAGATTCTTTTTTATGAAAAAAAGTCAGTATTATAATCTCAAAAATTACTATAGCACTCTATTTTATTAGAAAAAAATAAATATGTCCTTTACTAATATTATGGGGGTGATAGTAATATCTTTTAGAGTGATAATATGGATCTTTTTGTGTTACATTTACTTCCGTCTTGACAAGCACAATATCTTTTGAGGTTTCGTTCCTCCTCACAAAGGAAATTTGGTTTAAGATTTATGAAGAGCTGCAAGATGATTTTCTTTATCTGTTATTAACAAATGGACGTAGAAAAAAGAATAACAAGGCAACCATTCGAGCAATCAAGATTTTATGTGAGTAGTAAACGCTTGCCAGCCAAGTCTTGGGAGGCCAACCGGCGGCCAAACAGGGCCATAGTGGGGAACCCGAAGATTGGACGATAGAAAAAATAATTTCTTTATTCCCACACTTTTCGCGGTGTACGTGAAGTTAGAAAAAATAAAATATTGCATATCTTTTTCATTTTGAATTACAAAATTATATTTGAAAATCTTTATTTTTATATTTTCAATTACAATTATAAAAAATTTAGTTCAATAAATTATGTAGCGCATGCACTACCACAATGTAACTTTCATGTTAAAAGTGAGGGACTTATTATATTGAAGACAAACTGAGAGGGTAAGTGGTTTTCTCTTTTTCAAAGAGGAAAATATATTGTTCTAAGTAGTATATAACTTATTGATCGAATGAAAAATATTTTTTCTTTTGACTAATTTTTTTCATGATTATTAAAATATTTTTGTCCAGCGCCTAATTATATCACAAGATAACTTATTTTAGTTTAAATACTCAATTATATGGCCTTCTTTCCCTTGTCCAAACCATTATTCCTCTATATCCTCAAGTTGAAATAAACAATTATGAATTTTCATTTGTTAAGTAATAATACATGTGATCTTCTAAAGTTAGAAATTAAAGAGTATGAAGCGTGGATTAGAAATTTAACCAAACTATAAGTGGAGTAGGATAAACCTTGATTTTTTCCCCTAAAAGTAGAATATAACTTTTCCTCACGATATATATTAATTGACATATATTTCTATCGATGCTTTCATAGAACGAAATTTTCGAAAATATCAACAAAACAAGGTGATGGACAAGGCCAATTGCTGGAGACAAACATAATATATGTTGCCAATACACTTTTTTTCAATATGTAAAATAAACTCTATGGTCGTTGCAACTTTTATTTATATGTAATTGAGTTTTGTTCTTTATGTTGTTCTATATAGCAAAATCGTCTTATACTACCGGGATTTTCTGTGTGGCACAATCTCAAAATACTATGAAGACCACGGGATCCAATAACCCAGTCAAAGTATGAAGATGTACTAGGAAAAAAACTATTATTTGTCCTCTTTTATTCAAACAAAATTATCTTTATTATCTTTATAAATAACTATTTCATCGTGATAAAATATAGTCATTTGATATCGTGTGCTCTTGTTAATGGGCCTAGAGTTGCTTGTCAAGCTAGGCCAGACCCAAACTTTGTTGTTAGCAGCTAACCACTGCATCAGTTTGTTTTGCCGACTCCGATATTAAAATATGACAATTATTTTGATTCCATAAAATATAAATTTAAATTATATACCAGTTATTTTTATATTTATAACATTGAAAACAAAGTGAGAGGCGCAAGTGTTTTCTCTTTTCAGAAAGGAAATTATTTTTTTCCAAAGTTGTACACAACTTCTTGATCAAATAAAAAATATTTTTCCATGACCAAACTTTCTCTAATTGTCGAAGCCGAAATATCTTCTTCCAAACAGTTAGAGCCTAATAAATCACAAGTATTAAATATAATTAACTTCTTTTAATTGCGATGTTCAATTATATGGTCTTCCTAGCTTCCCTTATCAAAACATTCTTCTCTATCCGCAACTTGAATTAACCATTATTTTGTTTCTTAAGCAATATTACCTGTGATTCTTGTAATGTTAGAGAAGACTTAAGATAAAAGTGGACAGAAATTGAAGGAAAAAATAAATAAAATACAAGTTTTCCTTCCTATATATATCAACATTTTTTTTTGGATCGATGCTCTGTTGGAACACAATTTTGGAAAATATCAACAAAACAAGGTGACGCACAAGGTCAATTGCGTGAGACATGTATCATATGAGTTGCCAACAAAACACTTTTTTTCTACTATGAACGGGAAATGAATTAACTCTATGGCCGATTTGGACTTCTATACGACTTTTAATTCATATGAAATTATTATGAAAAAAATGAGTGCGCAAATTTCTTTTTGTATGAATCTATATAAACATCTAAAATTATTAATAATTAAATGCTTATGCGAGTTTACGCTAAAGGTGAATCTATATATTCATATACCATCTTAATCAGTATGGTTATTTATGTTGTTCTATACTTGTATATAAGAGATTGCCTCGTAGGATTGGGCTTTGATGTGTAATATTATTGATCTCAATTCAATAGTCCGTTAATCTATTCAAAGTATGAAGATGCCACTCGAAGCTATTCTTTTAAAAAGCAACAATGATGGAGATCCACCTTATTCAAAACCAATAGAACAGATACATTATTAGTAGAACAAAAAAAACTGAACAATTAATTACATGACAGAATAAGCGATCGAAGGTATCCGACATGCTGCACGTCCACCTGCACAACCTTATAAGGCACTGCTTAAAAAAAGCTCTCAGAAGGCAACCTTAATTAGTTTCCTTCACTCTAAAGCTTCTTCTTAATATACTCTCACCAGACGGATCCAAAGAAATCAATTAATTCTGCATGCAGCTGGACAGACTGCGGCATTCCTAGTTAACAAGGGAACACGTCTTTCTGACCTCGCCGGCGGCGCCGGTGAGCACCTCGACGTTGCCCATGTTGATCATGGAGTCGCCGAAGTCCTTGAAGAACTGCGACGCACCGTAGGCGCCGTCGTGGGCCAAGACGTAGGCTCTGGTCAAGGGGTGAGCGAGGAGAGCACCGTCGGAGTGGAACAGGCCTCTCCTCTTGGAGACCTGATGGTAGTAGTCCGTGTCGAACGTCCTGAAGCTGCCAGGGTCCATCTCGACGATGGTGGTCTGGTCGTTGGGCTTGCAGATGGTCCGCAGCTTCAGCAGGTAGTGCCTCTCGAGCGTGGGATCGACGTCGGCGAGGTTGGCCTTGCCAGTGTAGTTGTACAGCCGGTCGTTGAAGGTTGGGCAGTGCGCGATTCCGATCGTGTGTCCACCTTGTCAAACATTGTGCAGAAGAAGCGCACGAGTCAGACATCAATATTGGTTACATGCATATACATATTTCATGTTAAAGCAAAGTCTTAGAGGCGTTAATTAGTATTATATTATCGAAGTGTACATATATCTGTACCTGATAAGACGACGAGGTCCTTGACGCTGAGTCCCTTCTTGTCGAACATTTGGATCAACTGTTGGACGCCCGCGGTGGGTGGTGGGAGGTCTATGGTTTCAGAGGCGTTAGATATCCTGCCGTCTTTTCTCCCAGCCCACACTGGCCAAGATGGACCTTTGCTCTGTGTAGGAGAGTTAAACCAAGTAATGCATATAAGTTTTGGCCTGAGATTACGAGCTAAACGTACTGCATGTCCATGCATTGTGGTATTGATCATTCATGCATACCAGAACGACTACGTCCCTGGCGACGAATGCGAGGATGTCGGCGCATGAGACGATCCCAGGGCAAGCTTCCTCGAGCTTGGTCTTCACCCTATCAATGACACTGTAGCCTCTCAGGCTTAGGTTGGGAGGTGCATCCTTCTCAGCTGTCATGGTTTTGGTAGAATTCAGCAGGACTGAACCGTCGCATCCCTGCATGCATGCAATTTTTTTTTCTTAATTTAAGCTTGTGGGTAATTTGATGAACAATGCGCATATATGGTAGGCTACGAGAGTTCAATGTATACAAGGAGGCATATGTCGTACCCTAACAAAGCAGTCATGAAAATGCATCCTCAGGAGAGGGCCTGCGAGGCTCGGCGCGAGCTTGATGATTTTGGATATCTCTGAGAAGATTATGGCTTCTGCATTGGGGCATGTCTTGCTGTAGTACCCGACTGTCAGGCCTTGAGCATTTGCTGAGCCTGATAGGAGCACAAGAGCCAAAGGGAACAAGAGCAGGAGGAGAGATTTGGAGGCCATGTTTTTAGAGAGGGCAACAAGAGTTTTTTTAGTAGGCTCTTTATGCGGCTGTGGAGATTTGAAACATAGAGAAGGAGCTCTTATATAGTATTACGAAGCTTGCAATTGTGATATAAACATTAATTTTTATGGGACACTGAGTAGTTAGTAGAGATGGAGTTTTTCTTTAATTTTTTTGGTAGAGTTGGTAGTGTGTTGACTTCACATATATATAAATAATATATATATATATATATATATATATATATATATATATTACATGTTGGTTTAGAATTTTAAAATAATCATGATTAAGTGATGAACTAATCCAATGCACTCAGCATTTAGGAGGTGTAAAAAGTTACAATGTACATCTAAAAACAATGCATCGCTTCTAAATCATATGGTTAATATCAAATTTTAGATAATTCAACAGAGACGGCAAGGTCGAAACAAATGCCCCTAATTAATTTATACAACTCATCCATCCAGGTTTTAGTGAAAGAGGATGAGTTGACTCGATCTACACACAACCAGCATTTTTTCCGTAATTATTGTCGATTAAAACAGCAACAACGAGAGGTTTTGTTATGTCATCCACCATATTAATTATTGGATTGGACAGCCAAATTATTGATTCAATCGCGCTTGACAGGAAAGTAGAAATGAACTGTATGGGTCATTCGAGAATTGACTAATATCATGCATCATTCATAAAATCAATGCAGTTATATATAGTATATGTACCGCATGGAGTGCATGCGTTATGTTACTACAATCTTTCTAATTAGATTAATAATTGTTATAGCCTTATAGGTGCATTGGCTTTTCATGGATGAACCATATTAATGATCAAACTACAGTGATTTTTCTTTGCAAGTGCTTAGGAACTTCAGGATAAAGTTAAATAAATGTTTATACAATTAACGGTATCATTGGTTAGAATGGCGCACTCGTTAAACTATGATGCTTGATTATTAATTCTTCAACTTTTTCTTGCATATGGATATGATGCTGACGCGGGTTGGAGGGATCGATAGTGCATGGGATTTCTTCTTTTGCCTAATGGTCTCTTGGAGATGGTTGGCCTACATTTGCTTCAAGACTTCAACTTGTTGCTATGCCATATCCAGTTCCAGAAAAACTATGGAAAGTAAAGCTAATTGTGAATATGACACTTTGCCGCTGATTTCCGTCTATTAATTATTTCCCCTCTTTTTTTCTGTATATTATATCAATTTCCTATTTTTATTCTTTTTTACACCACTAATTAATTTGCTTCTTACATGTTTAGTATACTTTGGTGCATGGTTTGATCTGACTGATTATATATAGAATAAGAATTCCATATTACACTGGTGGCAGCAAACTAATTAATGAGAGTGAGTGCTCTCGAGAAGAGTAAATTTACATGTAGTCAATTTGGTTTCACCCAAAAGGTTCTGGAGGTCAACTCATCAGCAGTCATAAAAATTATTTAATTAATTATCTGAAAAAGGTTCAATAATTCCATCGATCACTCGACCTGGTTGAGATGTTTCTTTCCATATTCAGCCAATTGCAAGCTGTGACGAAAGCTAAACTTGTGAGTACTCTTTCAAGCTGCATATGCATGCATCCTAATTCCTAAGTGATTGCCTTATCTTTTGTTAGATTTTATTATTATTATTATTATTATTATTATTATTATTATTATTATTATTATTATTATTATTATTATTATTATTATTATTATTATTATGCCTCCAAATGAAAGCGCCAAATTGGATAAATATTACTTTTCGGACCTTATCAAATCACACCCAATTAAAGTTGTGAACCGTAGCCAAAATAATATCAGACCAAAAAACCATCACTGATATAATTGGGCGTCATATGATCATATCTAACATGATAGATCGTCAAAGAATGGCACAATCCAGTTGAGTATTTTATTTTTATTTTTCATCATCTAACATATATTGTTTAATTAAGAACTTAGTAGTTAGGATATGTGATAAAGAAACAGTTAGATTTTTTGGAGTCTTGTACGTATATTAGTTGAAAAGTAGGTCTGGACAAAGGGCCCGTTTGGCTTAGCTGATAAAAAATATCTGATAAGCAGTAATGCTGATAAGCATTTTAAGTGCTGATACTTATTTTAAAATATAAGTAGTTACGTGTTTGGATAAAAGTGCTGATAATATCAATAAGTAGTTACAACATTTGTTAAAATAAATATTGACTAAGATATCCTTAAAGTTATATGATAATAATATTAAAAAATATGGATAAAAGAGTAATATAGTTGGTTAAAACTAATAAGCCAACAACTTTAAAAATAAGCAGGGGGGACCCTGCTTATTTTTTTTCAACTTATAAGTAATTACCTAACAACTTATAAGTATATTTTTTTAGTTACCAAACATGAAGATTTCCTAAAAATTACTTATAAGTAGTTTTAACCTACTTATAAGCTTAGCCAAACAGGCCCAAAATATTATCATGGCTTTTTAATTGTTGATCACATGTATGACTTCGTTTCTAAAGCTCTTCTAATTTATCTATGACGTTTCAACGTGACAAAGATTTCACCCTTAATTCATCAATTGAGATATGGTACTAATGCTATCAGTGGGCTAATCATTCCACCTTAGTTACTTAACAAACTATTATTTGATATTGCTACTGACTGATGATACTTCTGATGAGTACAAACTTATACAGAACAATGAACAATGGTCCGCATCAACTTCATAATGCAAACTTTTTGTTGCATAATTTGCTAGATATACATCACGTACAGCAACCCCATAGAGAAATTGCCACTTTTGGGAAAAAGGAAGAGAAGCAATTTGTGCTTTTAGGTATTGACAGGACAAAAGATGATGATGCTACCAGGCAGGGGGTCCTTTCTTGGGTCATATACACCCATATATATGCATGCTTAACTGTGATTTACAGCCTTATGTGCTTACATTACTACACTAAAAATAAACTATATGAAATGAGATTATAAACTAAGCGTAACGTGACCTACCTAATCTTTTGGATCAGAGACGCCAATGAGTAAACAACGGGGCAGGTGACACTGCGAGAAACTAAAGTACTAAAGTCTGTAATGCATGCATGCATGTGGCTGCTCAACTATTAAAACAGAGCATCATCTTCTCCATCGTTTGTACTAAGTACGTGCACAAGGCAATTGGCATTGCTGTAAGCATCAGATAGTACACACGGTTTGGTGGCCCGAACCAAGAACCGTATGGGGGTTTAGATAACCATATATACAGATATATGTAATGATATAAATATTTTTAAGATATGAAAGTACAAGATTGCCTGAAGTACCCTTAAGGCATTTTTCTTTTATTGGTGGAGGGTTCCCAAAGTCATAACGATTGCGTGATTCGTAGGTACATCAGGTTGGTTGTAACTTATATCAACATAGATATATCTGAAGGCAGTAGAACATTGTTCTTTAATCTACATGTTCTTTAGTCTTATCTTGCATGTTCCTCTTTGGTGAAGTTATGACTTATGAGGACAGAACTGACAGATTTGAACAACCATTTTAGCATTGATTCATGCTGATATGCCAATAGTGTCTTACTGAACACTGGCTGAAGGGGGCAAACAACAGCCAGCAGAAGTTGATAACCCCGGACAGATCGCTTAATTAAAGAAGCTGTGACCAACCAATTTAGTTTTACAGCTACACAAAAGTTTCTTGACTTGATCATCCAACCTGTTCTACATATATATATATATATATAATGTATATATATAGTGTCCTTACCTGTTTTGACTATCGTTTATTAGTAATTTTTTTCTCATTTGGTTTCATGGAGATTCAGAACATACTATGGTTATGTAACTCATTTTTCTCTGGCATCTGGAATCTTCTAACTGAATCAAGTTAGTTCTAATGTCTTTCTTGTTTTACCGGGCATGGACATGGCATTTCAGTGACCTTCTTCTTTCTCCCCTGTTTTATAGGGACATGCATAAACTTGAGATTTCAGTGACTTGGTCTCAAGGTTCCTGTAACTTGAGACATTCTCGTAACGAGAAAGGTCTTAACTTTTACTGAAGCAACTCAAGGGAAAAAATGGGGGTGTAAACTCAACGGGTGTAAACTTATATAAACACATTTATTTAAAAAAAATTCATTCAAAATTTTTCCATCAAAATATTATTTTTTTTTCAAAATAGATGAATTTACACACATTTGATTTACACCCCCATTTTTCCTTCCGGTCAAGTTTAAATTCTCAAAGCAAAAAATATTTGTAGAAGAAAGTGTGGTGCACCAAACTCTTTGACACGTGTATCAAGATATCTTAATTTATAAACTAGTAAGATTTATATCTTTTTTTCTATTTCTTTAGAATTTCTCATATTAGGAAAAATTTTTTTTTTTATATCTGTATAAATGTAATAAGAGAAATTAATACTATCTAAACAGTAAACACAGATCTTCATCGTCCATAGCATATGGGACTTTTAATTGTTTTCTTCTTCCTCGATGAGCTACAGGGTACAAAAATTAATAAGTCATAATTAAAATGTATGTTGCTGGTGGATAGTGACTCATTTATTGATTTAATTATTAAATAAATTTAAATTCGAATTTTATCAATAAAATTTATGTATTGTTTTATTTTTTATTTTTTCTTATAGCAGATCATTTATTTTTTTTAATAAAAAAGAAAAAAATGTACGTTGTTAATGATTCTCAAGCCGGGATTAAAAATTGTACCTATGCTAAGGGAAGGACATGTGACTTTCTAGTAAATTGCATCTTGGGAAATGAGCAAGACTTAAAAGAAAAGACTTATTTAATCATAATGAGGCTGTACAGTGCATTATTTAATTGATGTATTAACCGCGTGCTTCCATGAATTATTATTATTATTATTATTATTATTATTATTATTATTATTATTATTATTATTATTATTATTATTATTATTATTATTATTATTATTTAAGGATCTGTGCGCTAACAAATTATCATCAATCATTAAGCAGTGGAGAATAATTTTTTTTATATTAATTTATTATTTTAAGAAAATTGCACATGAATCATAACATGCCACAACTTGTGGATTGATGTTCTTTTGCTGATCATCGCATTCAGAGCTGTCTGATGAGTTACTTTCTGTTATCTAACAAATATTAAATTATATTTTGTGATAAGAAATTTGAAAGGTGAAAGTGGGATCCGGTGAATTATTAGATCCAAAAAGATGGGTGACTTTCTTAAATTTAACAAATCACCCTAACATTTTAAAGAAAGAAAAAAGTTATTCCAAGGGGTCCATTTCTTTATGGTAAAATCTGAACGTTTTTACAATAGTGAATAAAATTTTGACTCGATCAAACGTTTATAAATATTTTTAAAGAAAGCATTTAAAATTTAGATAACAAAACTCACAAAAATATTTTAAAGTTTTAGATAAACAAAAATAAAATGTATTATAAGAATGAATATAAGCATCTCTAATATTATAACTAAAACATATAAAAAGGATAAAACATTATGTTTAAAAATATCAAATATGAGCTCAGGATTAATCATACGAAACTATTATATTGATAAAAAAAATAAAAGAGCTAATAAGAAAGAATCAAATGGAAGTGCAGTGTTAGTTCACAATTAAATTTTGAACTAATTAAATCAATCTAAGATTTTATGACTTAAATAAAAATTTATCTAGATCATTAATTTTAAATCTAATAATTTAAAATATAAAATAACCTGTATATCTAATTTAAGTGAAACAATTTTATTTTATTAAAAATAATCATAAAATCTATTTTTTTCCTAACTTTTTTTTATTTAATTCTTAAAATCGACAGTTTATCGGATTTAAAGGAAGATTTTCCTACACTACCTCCTATAATTGCGGTATACAAATCAGAAATATTAGCAAAGGAAGTACATTGTTGGCAATGAAATATTAGGGTAGTTAAACACATGTTTTCTTTTGGGGTTAATTATTAACACATGCATTTACCAAGCTTGTGGGCTGTCGGACCAATCATTAATCAAGTGTTGAACTGTTCAAGTCAAACAATGGCGAAGGCATACACTTTCCCAAGAGTGTTGAGCATTCTATTAACTCAATCAATCGAACCTCGATTATTTATTTAACCAATTGAATAAAATTATTTAATTTTATTTAATTTCGATTTGATTTAACCGATGAAAAATTTATTAACCAATTTATATTGGACTATTCCGATAATTAATTAAAATGTAAGTTTTTAACTGATATTAACCAATAATAAAAATATAAATTATATCATTAGGTAAGTTTATTAATAAATCATAAAATGTGGTTCTTTTAATTTTTTGGAATAAATAGATTTTTTTGGCATTCTATTAATAGATATTTTGTTTAATTAAATTGTGTATCAAACTATATAATGTTGCTTTACTTTTTTATCAGGTTCAAGTTTGTATTTAATTTTGTTTTCAACTTATATGTTTTAATTTTTATAGTACTTCAAGCATTATGAATTTGATAACGCTTTTATAATATTTTTTTCGTTGGATAAACCAACGAATTCACTGAACCAAAGCAAAAATTAAAAATGGTCATCCGAAATAAATTAATCAAAATTTTCCGTTCGAATATAAAATATTTTTTTAGATTTGATCAATTGCTTGAACTATCTAATGGCCAAATAATCCAACAGGGATCACTTCCTTGTTGAAGGAAAAGTAAACTAAGGAAGAAATCTGTTGTTGTGCCTATCTTATATTCAAAATTGTGAAAGAAAAAAAATTGAGGCAAAAAAAAATTGTGGTGGTAGCGAAGGGCTTGAGCCGTTAGGCGCAAGCCTGTAGCCCGACATTGGCTCCCATGGGAGTGCAGGGGCTTCGCCCCCCGCAGTATGGACCCTTAGTACTCTTCTTTTTTGACATAGTGAAACTCTTTGTTGGTGGCCTCTTTTGTCCGTGGATGTTTTTCTCTTGTTCACATTGATCAAGAGAGTTTTATCACGTTAAAAATCTATATATCAATCATTCTCTCTCGTTTTATTCGTTGTTTTAATTTTTGGTCGATCACTCGACCTATAATCCTAAGCACGAGATTTTTTGCAATCAATTTTTCGACGATGACTACAATAAAATTTGACATCGAGAAGTTTGATGTCAATACAAATTTCAGTCTATGGCAAGTTTGGATGTTTGCTATCTTGGTTTAGAACGATTGAAGAAGATGTTATCGAGAAAGAAACTCGATACTATGGAGACGTCCGCTTGGGAGGAACTTGATGAGAAAACCATGTCCACGGTCCAGTTATGTTTGTCGAACGATGTTATTCAGGAAGTCGAGAAGACATCGACATATCTATGGCTAAAGTTGGAGACTCTTTACATGACAAAAACCTTAGCAAATCGACTTGTGTTGAAACAACGACTGTACACCTTTTGTATGACAAAAGGTACATCAATCAGATCTCATATTAGTGAGTTTGTTATCTAATCAACGATTTGAAAATATAGATGCTAAGGTTGATGATGAAGATCAGACGTTATTGCTTCTATGCTCTTTGCCATCTTCATATAAATTTTTTAAAGAAATTATGATCTACGGTAGGTCCAAACTTATTTTTGATGATGTGAAAGGAGGACTTCTGAGTAAGGAAAAACTAGATAATGAATTGGGATCCAGCAGCAAGTCAGATGAACATGCCTCGGGTTTGACCGCTAGAACAAGAAATCTGAATCAAGATAGATCCACATCTAAATCGAAGCATAGAGATAAAGTCTATAATTATTGTAAGAAGAGTCATATGAACACAGAGTGTTACAAATTGCAAAACAAAAATAAGAAGTTAAATGAGAACAACGATAGGAGAAATCAGAAGTCAGATATAGCAGATGCTAGTATAGCCGAGAGCGAAAATGAAGATGTTTTGGTTGTGATGATGACTAATAAATTCAGATCTTCAAATGAATGGATTTTCAATTCTGGATACTAGTATCACATGTGTCCTAATAAGGATTGGTTCTCCACATACAAGCCTATTGAAGGTGGAGTTGTTCTTATGAGAAATAATGTAACTTGTAAGACTATTGGTATTGGGTATACTTAAATTAAGATATACGATGGAGTTGTTCGAACCTTAACAGATGTCAAACATGTCCTTGATCTGAAAAAGAATCTCATTTATGCAAAGTTCTTATAGAGTCAAATTAGGTCTTTAGTGCAGAGTATAAATGTAATCCCAAGAGTCTTAGGAACTAACTTTGACTAACTTTGTAAAACACTTGAGAGTGCTTTGAGCGATAGGCCTTAGTTCCCCTTCTGTGATTCAAGTGAGGAATCTAACACAGAAGGGTCCAAGCGATCTTGAGGATTCTGTAAGAGTTTTTTCTCCTTGTCCTCGTGCAAGAAGGAGAAGTTGTAAGGGAGCCTTCGCCCTTGAAGAAGGAAGTAGTGATCTCCGGAGATCTCGTGGGAGAAGACCGGAGCGGGGACATAGGCCAGGAGTTCGGCTGAACCTCGACAACAAACT
>LTAE01009835.1:0-17856 GCA_001647135.1 Pontederia paniculata
TGTTGCTAACAGGAATTCTTATAAGTTGGGCAAGAAATATTTCGGTCCTTTTAAGATCCTTAAACGGATTGGACCTGTGGCTTATGAGTTAGAACCTCCTCCTATGTCTCGGATTCATCCAGTTTTTCATATTTCTAAGCTGAAAAGAGCATATGGAACTGTTCACCTGCTCCACTACCTGAGTTTTCAGATATATTAGGCCCTAAGTGTGTGCCTACAGCTATTATATCTTCCCGGGTTATCAAGAGGCAAGGCCAGTTTGTTCGTCAGATTTTAGTTCAATGGGAAGGTTCAGCAATTGAAGATGCCACTTGGGAAGATTATGAAGGTTTTCTGGTTTCTTTTCCTAACTTCGACCTCAAGGATGAGGTCGATTTTCCTATGGCGGGAGTGAATGATACGTCCCAGAGTTTACAGAGAAAGAAGTCAGAAAGAAGACGTGAAAAGCCAAAGCATATGAAGGATTTTATTACATAATAAAATGTAAATACATTTGTTTGAGCACTTGTAAATGATACATTTGAACACATGTACAAAACATGTGGAGTGTAAGAAAACGGTTGTAACAGAAAAACCAAGAATAAGGCATTAATGGAGATATAAATACAAGAGAGGAAGTAACAGGGAGAGTTATCTCTGTGCTTGTTTAACTCATCTTTCTTCTTGTAATTCAAGGAGCCGCGGAGGAGCTCGAATACCTCCATCTTCTTTACTTTTCTTCATCGTTGCAGGACGACGTCGAGAACATCTGATAGAGAGAAGGAGAGAGATCAGAAGAGGCAAAGATCGAAGCCAAAACAACAAGGAAGAAAGGCTACTTATCTGTTACGGACTGTGGAAGATCGCCAAGCTGCAACCCTAGAAATATTTGAGAAGAAACCGGCGAAGAGAGAGAAATAATCTTCGTCGGGTTTTTATATTTTAGGTGACGGAGTTCACGAAGTTGTCTGGGCACGCGTGCGGAGTGGGCTTGCGGAGCAATTGGGCTCTACAGTAGCGAACTACAGTAATATTTCTGATTTCCATAGCAAATATTACAAGAATTATTGGAGAGCCCTATCACTCTTCACTTACAAACTTAAGTTCCCCGATTTGTTGTTGCAAAAATTTGGCATATGTCACTATAAGAGAATAATATATATGCAAAATATTTATACCATGTTTTTAGTTGTACCGGTTGTTAAAACAACATTTCAATTACAAAAAGGAATGGTGCTATGTCCTCGTGACTTTTTCATAATGACACATATTATAAATATGTTAACTTTTGAAGGTATTTTAAATATGTGAGTATTAAAAAAATATTAGGAGGAAATTTCTAATGCATCTTCTGTTTCAAAAGTGTCACACCAAAAAATAAGGAGGCTATGAAGCAACTATCAATTTTTCGGGAGATAACCTTAGTGTGAAAATATCTAGGAATCCCTATAGTTGAAGGAAGGGTTAGAAAGCAATATCTCAAGATATCATCAAATAGATAACGGAAAGAATATGATTGTTAAGATCTCGATCTAAATTTTTAGATCTTACGATTTTACAATCTTGATAATCCTAATCGATATCGTCTTAATATGATGATATTATGAATAAGATCTTAGTTTATGTCGTACGATTTTACGATCATATACGATCTCAAATAATTATTTTAATTATTTAAAAATAATATTTTCCTTATAATTTGAATAATAACAATTAATATAGATGAAGCTTAATATATTTTTCTTACAAATTGATCAAATTATGATCTATTGAAGTCTAATTTAAAATTTGAATGCAAAAAATTATGTATATATATATTTATTAAAATATATTATTTTTCATAGGATTTTATGATTTTCTATTTGACGATTTTCGATCTTATGATCTCCTTACGATCTTATGTAATATCTTGATCTTGACAACCTTGGGGAAGAATAATATGCTATGCGGCGACGACCTTATCCATGGTTGAAGAACTAACTCTTGCGCAATGTGCCTTTCAATCCATCCCATCACACCTCATGCAGACAACAAACTTTTCCAAGTATCATAAAGGAAATAGAAATATTACAAAGACCTTTCTTATGGGGCTACTCATTCGAGGAAGCTCCATCCCATCTAATGGAATGTCATCAATCAATCGTAAAGAAAAAAAAGGGGCCTTGACTTCCCGGCCTCAACACTACTATATTGGTCAAGCTTTTTTTTTTAAGAGAAAGACTTAGCGCTTATATATTAGAATAGGTACCAATATTATCTGAGTACAAAATTTGATCCAAGAGTGGTGGAGGATCATAAGACCAAAATGAATCAGAAGTTTGATTTCTACCGAGGTTTGCTAACATGTCCGCCGCACCATTTGTCTCCCGATAACAGTGTGAACATTTGAATTGTTGGAAGAGGGACAAAATTTTCCAGATATCTTGCAGAATACTCCATATTTGCCAAGGGCATTTAACTTGTCGATTAATGATTTGCACCAGCACATATGAATCGGACTCCAGCATCACCCTTTCACATCCCATTTCTTGACATCTCCTGATCCCCCATAGCGCACCCCAGGCTTCAACCGCAAGGACTGAGTGTAAATCTCTTCTTAGTGCACCTGCAACAACAAAACAACCATTAGAAGTTCTTATAATATACCCTGCTCCCCCCGGTTCAGAAGCTCTCGTGAAAGAACCATCCGAATTGATTTTAAACCAGGAGGGGGGAGGTGGCTCCCACCAGACCCGTATTGGGTCTTGGGGGCAATGTGCCTCAGATAGGCAGTTCATCGCATATTCCGAATACCAGGCCAAAGCCTTTGCCTATACCGCAGGGATGGTTGCCCTCTTAGAGTTGAAATTTTCATCATTTCGTGCTTTCCAAATACCCCAGAGTGTAAAGGAAAAAATGGACAAAAATTTTACTCTAGATTCCTGATCAAGGTTATAATCCTCCCTAGTCCACTCACCAGATGTCCAAGAGTCTTTAAACATAAAGTTGTACTGGAGTTCTGTTTGAAAAATTTGCCACAGTTGACATGTTTCTGAACAAGTAAAGAAAAGGTGATTAATTGATTCAGTTTCACAGCCACATAGATTACAAGTGATATCAATGTTAGTAAGGAAACGAGACAGGATATCTTTGGTAGGAAGGCGTTGATGAGCAAGTTTCCATAAGAAGATTTTAATCTTTTGGGGGATTGGTATTGACCACACAACCTTCCAGTTAGGCCTTCCTAACCCCTGCGGCAAGGTAGGCTGGCGGCATAAGGAATGATATACAGACTTTGCATTTGCATTTCCATGGGTATCCATTACCCAAACCCACCTATCATCCTTGGCATGAGAAGATATATAAATAGATGTGATATGCAGTATTAGCGAATTACCAAAGTAATTAGTGATTAGAGGTATATTCCATTGATTATTAACTATAAGATCACTAACTGTCATTGATGCAAGAGGAGCATATACGTTTATATAAGTGGGCATCATGTTAAGAGGAGTGCAGAAAATTCAAGGGTCAGACATAATATGGGTTGATAGGCCGTTGCCAATATACCTTTTGAGCCCTTCCCTGATGTCATGTTGAGCATTTAAAATCATGCGCCAGCGCCAAGCAAGTTTGTTATTCATAATTAAGGGGTTCCATGGGTGGATCTTACCATATTTATTAATCACTAGTTGTACCCAAGGGTTTTCTTGCCCATTCAGATCCGCAAGCACCTTTTTTGCCAACAGAGAAGTCCTGATAAGTTGGAACTTTCGTATACCAAGACCATCTTGAGTTTGGGGTAGTTGCACCATTGGCCATCCAATAAGATGAAGGCCATCCTTGCCTTGATCACCTGACCAGAGGAAACCTCGTGCCATTTTCTCCAGAGAGTCCAATAAACCATCTGCAATGTATGAAGCACCCAAGGTATAGTTAGGCAAAGTGTTTATAACAGATTTAATTAGAGTGGCCTTACCTGCCATATTCAGAGTTTTCATCTTCCAACCAGCAATCATGTTAGTTGCTTTATCAACCAAGTGTTGTTGTTGTCTTTTAGAAATGTATTTATATGAGATCAAAGCACCCAGATAAGAGAAGGGGAAGGAGCCAATATTTATATTAAGAGCATTTCTGATGATCATCTTGCGCTTATGATTGAGTTTAGGGGGAAGATATACCTCAGATTTCAGTGGGTTAATATGTTGATTAGTAAGTATGCAATATAATTTAAGAGTTTCTATGATATGCTTGCGGTTTTTTGATGTAGCACCAGCACAAATTAGCAAGTCGTCAGCATATAAGAGGTGACTGAGCTTGTAATTATCAACTGTAAAAGGGGTGATGTATTTATTGTGGACTGCTTGATTCATGAGTGAGGAAAGGACTTGGGTAACTAAGATAAAGAGATAAGGAGAAATTGGATCATCCTGTCTGATGCCCTGATAAGCCTTGAAGTAAGGTGAGTGCAAACCATTTATTAAACAGGAGAATCTAGGTGACTCCACACACACACCATGATCCAGTTAATAAATCTATTGGTCAAGCTTAGATGGAGATTATTTAGCTCTCTGCATTCCTGTGGTCACATAATCAAGCTCGTTGAAAATTAGAGTTTAGACAAAAAAAATTACTCATAGAATCATATCCTGAAGTTAAAAATTTTATGTAACTAACAAATATAATTAAAATAAGTAATATGCTATAATTATCAAATAATATTTTTATTAGATATGAAAAATATATAAGCATCATTATTTGGATTCATTGATTATTTCCTTTTTGAACTTTCTTTTTAAAGACTAATTTTAAAAAATTTAAAATTTAAAATAATTATTTTATGTAAAATGAGAATGGTGCTACACTCGTATAGGTTCTTATACAATTATATGAAGGACAAAATGTTGTTGTCCCCTATTTAAATGAGGGACAACTTGAGACTCATTGTATCAGCCGTTGGATCAGAGATCCACGATTATAATAAAAAGTAACTAAACTATTTGCAACCGTGGATCTTTGATCCAACGGCTGATACAATGGGCCTCAAGTTGTCCCCCATTTAAATAGGGGACAGCAACATTAAGCCCTTATATGAATTTCATGGCTAAAATCTTAGAGTTTATGTCCTTATAAGATTTTACGCCGATTTAATTTAATTTACTGACCTAACTCGTAAGAGTTTAAAATTTAACTCAAGAGAAGTGCTTCGGATCAATTTATAAATTATCTTTTATGAGTAGGGACCCTTGGCTCTAGAATGGTATTCAACATGCTTGGAATCTTATCTCCGGTGGTTCTTGCCGGGATGTTAAGGAATTCTTTCATATTTATTCAAGATATGTGGAGTCGGGAATTGGGTACTCTGGCGAACTGTGCAATAGAAAACTTCATCACCAATAATTGGTCATGGAACTATAATATATTGGACATAATTTTTAGTGAACATGAGAGAGAATTGTTTGCTAACATCCATCCCCATACCTTGCCCTTACCATGTTCAAGACATCCTCTATTGGCCGCCATGTTCAAGACACCGTGCAATGGAAGGGACCTCTATGTATAAGATGCTTCCTTTGGATTGTGGCCTAGTTACTCATAAATGAGCAAAGGCATAAGCGATCCTTGACACCGTCAAGTGAATGTCCAAAGTGCTCTAACATAACAAAGTTTGTTCTTCATGGCTTAGTTCAAAAACGGGAACCTAATTTTTCTCATATTCCCAATGAATAGTTGATTTAATAGGTTTGTCTTAATCGTGTTTGAATGAACTAAAAATATTAAGTTCCACGAATGTTTGGATGGATCATTGCGAAATAAAAAAATAAATTATTTTCTAAAATAAATAAATTAATGACAAAAAATAAATTTTAATATGAAAAGTTATTTTAAAAAAATTATTACTTATTTAATTATATATATTTAAATATTTTGCAAAATATAAACAAAAAATTATTTTAGAATTATATTATTAAAGTAACATAAAATTAAGATTTCAGTATTTAAAATATAGTTTAATAATAAATTAAATGTTGATGTTGAAATATAAATTAAAAGATAAAGAAAAAATAAATAAAAGATAGCATAAGCTGAGAGAGAGAAAATAAAAAAGAAAAATAAGTTTTAATAAAAGTTAACATCTAATCTATAACGCCTCATGAACGATACCTCACATGCGGCTAAATCGATATTCGACACTCGGCTTAATACTTTTCGAGATGCCACCTCAATCTAAAACTTACTTTCTCATGGTACTATTTCAATCGATCTAGTTTCTCTCGAAAGTTTAGATAACAATGTGTTTCATTTCATAAGCATTTTCATTAAGAGTACGAATTTCTAAGAAAGTTTGGAACATATTGTTTTTTAGTTTAAATTTGATTATGTCATCTATGACAATATTTACAACTTGATCATGCTATGCCTTGTAGCATCTCAGATTTTCAATTACCAATTCTCATATACAATTTCGATCACTAAATTCTTGTCTATGAAATTTAAATCAAAATCCACTCGTCGATATATTATTCATAATTTTCAAAAAAATTAAAATTGATACAATGTTCTTGTTAAATTAAGCACATATGTTTAGACCAATTCTTTCATCATGTTTCAATAATCATCAATATTATATCTTAAGATCACTCCTTTGACCTTTATATTACGCCATTAATCATTTAGTAGTAATTTTGCTCCAGGTCATAATTCAACTAGTAGACAAGGATTTATTGTTTCTTTAACATCAATATTAACTCATCATATGGTTACAATCCAATCATACTCATTAGATACACATGATGACTTACATATGTACATCTTTAAACTTAACGATTACTCATGACATTTGTACATGAATTCCTACATCGTCGACTGTAGAAGCTTATGGACTTAAACCTAAAAGACCTCAGAATCTATAAAGCTGCTAGACTCTAATACCATCTATCTGCAGCCTTAAGATCCATTCATAATCATGTTTTTCTAATTTACTATGTATTTTACAATATGATCGTAAGATGACTTGGGACAGATTGACCATGTCTAGGCATTTCATCATAACTTCCAAAATACCACTAAGAATGAGGTGAAATTAATTCATATGCAAACTATACTTCAAGACATATATTTTGATATATCATACATAAATCTTGAACAAATATAACCTAGTCAAAATGACTTCGAGAGAAAAGGTGAAATCCGGTCAAAATCACCATATGTTGCTATCTTTGACTGAATCATACACGCTCCTATGAGTTCATAATCTCTACTCTTAATAATAATAGTTATCATAATCAATTATCTACATTATAACATTTAAATAAGAGATTATGATATCCATTTACATACATTTTCATAATTTTTTTCATTTTCCATCATATATGTTGTCTTCAACCATCATCATCATCATCATCATCATCTTTATTGTCTTTTGTTTTTTATGTTGTTGTTCATCTCCCTAATTTTCAGCAGCTTTCATCTCATCAAGCTACCCTTTTCTGTAGCAATGATGAGCTGAAAAATCCCTAAATAATGGCCGCCCTCTCCTTTTATATTTTTATGGGACAGATTCAACAATGTGGCTATCAGAAAACGGTAAAGGGGGAGAGTATGGTGTATTTTATAGTGCTCTTTAATGAATTTTAGTGAATGATTAACTTAAAAGCTCATTGGGTGTGAGTTTTGGAGTGGATTATGATGTCAACATCCACTATGATCTCAAGTTCTTTTCTTTTTTTTTATTCTAATAGATATTACATCCTAACAAATTAAAAAATTAAAAAACTGCCATGTCAATAACAAAAAAAGAAAAAAATCGACCAAGGAGAAGAAGCATTAGGTTCCTACTGAACCTGGAAGTGAGAACCAAGGGTCAAGTGATCCTTGGTTCTGATACTCCAATATTTGATAGAACCCACTAAAATTAGATCTGAGTTCTCACCTGATTCTAATTTCCAAACGCAGCCCATGTGTTCAGAAACTGCACTACACCGAGGGGAAATCCAGAATCTCATTGTCAAAGATCGAGTACAAAACAACAGAGACAAGAACAAAGACCTCGGATGATGCACTATATATCTTGGGATGATCTGCTGGTGGTTATGAAAATGGCAATGCAGTACAGTCTTCATCCTCCACACAGCTTCTATAGGCTCACAAACCCAAAGTGTTGGATGTTTGCTTCACACTCACTCATAATCAGACCACAATGGCCAATGCAGGAGTAATCCCTTCGCGATGATAAGAGGAATTGAGAAGAGGCATCGACAAGCCCTTTATTCTTCCTATCACCACTTGAAGCAGAGAGATCGAGGGCATTTTCTAAGACATATATGTTTTACCGAGAGGAACATATACTATGGAATCATCATGGAAAGTCATTCAAAAAGGCAGTGGACATCCTCAACGGGTGGGTGAATGATGACCAATCCCCACCTCCAGAATATGATACCATTTCTCTTCAATCAAACATGCACTACGAATTACAAACGGACCATCTTGCAAACCTCATACTCGGAAAAGCAAGGACATCTCAAAATCTCCGCTAGCTTTTGACCTCCCCAGCCTTTAATTACCGAAAACAAAAAAGAATATTGAAGCTCGTTAAAATGGTAGAATAATTTATTATATAAAATAAAAAATCATATACGTAAATCCATATAAAGTTGTATAAATTCTATGACTAAAATTAAAATTTTACATTTATTCAGCTGACCTACTATAAGATAATATAGAAATTAAAAGCAAATAGAATTTTGATCTCATATCAAGATTTTAATCAATTCACTAACCGTAGTTTTTTTATTTTTTAGCAATACGGTACATGTAATCAACTCATTGTACTTTCGTCGGAGTTACGTATATATTAAACTATTGGTAGAAACTTTTCCAAAGAGAGTGATTATTGAATATTGATATAGTAGAAGAATGCATAGAATTGTATCCGATTTTGGAGATCTAAAAGTTACTCTTGACTAAAATATACAAAATCTCGGGGACCCTGAATTCAATCAATACTGAGTTTACTGTAGAAAAACTCATATCCCCAAGTCCACAAAATCTACTTCCTGAATATATACAAGTGCAAGGAGCAAGCAGATATCGATCAACACCTAAATTTCCAAAAATGCATGCATGAAGCATACAACTTGCTTCTGAAACACAGAGTTTGAACCAATCATCTTTCGTGTTGATGATTCACAAATTGAAGTAATAAAGGTAACGAAAGGAACATTAGTGATTAGATTCATCCAACTGAGTTCTGGAATATCATGATGCTCATAACGTAATCGAAATGACAAGGACAATAAAGTATATGTGATTGCATTAATTTTCAAATAGTTGAATTCAGGCAAACCAGTTCTAGAGTACAGGACACCAAATCTGGGCCAGCTCTCTAAGCACTGACCTTTGTGGTGACAAGGTGAATAGAAAGCAAAGGAAAGTCGGATATCCTTCTGAAAAGAATTTATGGAGCCGCTCAAAAAACTAATATCCTCCAGTATCCATGATATCCATTTCTACATTCCATTGAACTGCATGAGAAGCATAAGCAAAGAGTACTTTTAGTATCCACCTCAAGACCTTACAAAAAAAACACTGCTACATGAACTATACAAATTCAACAAAAATAATGAGATGAAATAGAGTATGTGTAAGGTATTTCTGGAGGATACACAGAATAAAACTGGAGCTTCATCAGAAACCATAGGTGTGAAGATACTAGAGAATTACAAGAAAGGCATTTTTGTGCAACAACTTATATGAAAAAAGAAAATTAGGAATGAATATAAATATATCATCAAATATGATCTGAATGAAACAACAAAACAACAATCCAGAGAAATAATTAAAAAGGCATGTTAGGAAGGACAAATACAAAGACAGAAACAATATGAATGAAAGAAAGAGAATAATTGGCACAACAAAAATCATATAAATGTTGAAACTACAATTAACAGATACATTTCATTAATTGCTTTCTAACTTTATATTTTCTTTCCTTAATAATATCCATGTCCCTTTTGTAAAGAGTCATAGGTAGTATTCACTTTCCTTTGGATACTAAAACAGATAACTAGATATTAAAATCCTCGGTTTGGTGAAAACTAACCAGTAAAGTGACAGTGCAATAGCACAACTTGAGAAAAACTATTATTTATACCAGTTGTTCAAAGAGAAATACAATTAGATCCAAAGTCCAAACTCGGTGTTGCTAATTACGAAGTACATTTGGTTAACTTGTGCTGTTCATTTTGAAACTCAAACCATTTCTCCAGTAAATGGATTTTATATATGGGTTGAATGTTCGAGTCAAACGACCTCTACTTGACATTGTGTCAAGCGCCCCTCTCAATCTTTCGATGCGCAATAGAACAATCTAGAAAATTAAATGTTAACAGGATTACTGGAGGTGACGACTGACCCACAACCTCCCAAACTGTTTGATTGTGCATCGGATCGTCTCTCACAATGTCAAGCAAAGGCCACTTAACATAAAAATTAAACCCTTTATACATTTTTTACCTTAAAATACAACTAATCTATTATATATAGCACAAACTTGTGAGTACCATAATAGATCAGTTTATTTTCCTTTACTTTTTCCTTTATTACTTCATTTTTCACATTTTTTATTGTACATGTATTATCCTTTTTTTTTTCAACAGTTACTTCAAACTACTTTTTTCAGATCCATTTCCTTCTCTGCCTTTTGAGAGATAAGCCTTTCTGAATATCTGATGCTCAGATGTTTCTCTTTCCAGAATACCAATTTACTTGCATGGAGTATCAAAATTTCACATTCCAGGAAATAAAAATAATTCAATATATGTAACTCAAGACATTTTGAGGAATATGAACGTACATTATGATTTCAAGCATAGTGGAAGAAAAAAACATTAGCACAGTTTATAATACAAGGTTACTTAGGATTAAGTTTAATTTGCTAATTTCAGATTAGTAAGAGATAGGAATTAATGGTAACAATGACATGGCATAGTCATGCTTATATTTTTCTATTTTATTCATAGAATTGAATGGTGTTTTCTTTCTTCTTAACATTTAGATTTTTTTTTCAGTGAATAGATTATGTCATCTTAGATGCGTGTATTTTTAATATTTACAAAAATTGAAAACATGAAAAGGTTATGTTTATTATGTAATTTGTTATCCTTCTATATTGTATAATCTTTATGATTCAGTACATGTGGACTGATAGTGGCTTTTAAGTTTCTTTCCTATCACAACTTTTAGGCAAATTACTAGAGAGAAATTTCATGGTTATTGCCTGTACACTGGCCATAAATTGGATGGTGGCCTGTTAAGGAAAAGAAGTAAGATTCGGACACGATAAGGGGCATATCAAAGTTGGAGCATAATTGAGGAAAATAAAAAAAATTGGAAACATTTACTGAAATTTACTGCCTAAGCAACATGAGGATCTATCATTGCTGAGATACAAATTTGAGTTGTTCCATTGACATCTATAAATCTATGACGTAAACAAAGTTTCATGTCCCCTCTAGAAAAAAATTCATGTATAAAGCTACACAAGCAAGTAAATATCTATTCTCATTTGCGTAATTAATGAATTCTGAATTTTGTTCATTCTGAAGCCAATGAGACCAATTTTTCAATTAAAATGTCTCAAGGCAGTTCAAAATCCCTATCAGGAAAAAAATATTTGCATGGCTTTTCAGGCGCCAACGCCTACCAACCAAAAATATCATTTCAAGATGGAACAACAGATTAAGCATAATGTGCCCGCTATGCGACACTGCTGAAGAGGATTTGGAACATCTATTTTCATGTGCCCTATGGCGAGAGTTGTTTGGAGAGATTCGAGGTGCCAGAGGATGGATTCTACATCTCTACATGGTTTTTGGAGGTCCTATCGAGTTGGAAGGGCAGCAACAAGATATCATCACTTGTGTCTCAAAGCGGCAGCGTATCTTCCCTTTGGCGGTTCTATGGTCAATATGGTCCCAATGTAATGGAATTATTTTCAGAAGGAAACGAAGCTATGTAGAGAACATGGTATCTTTTGCGAGATGGATGGTGAGAGATTGGATGGAGTGTTAATATGTAATCTCAATGTAATCTTGTAACCACATGTAACCACCATTACATCAATAAATCTGGATGGTTGCATAGCTTGGCAACCATCCTTTTCAATTTAAAAAATATATATGATTTTAATCCTTTTAGTAAAAATTTATAAGATGAGCATCAAATATTAGTCTAAAAATAAACTAATATGGAATGTCATTCATAAATGTAAATGTCCCTATGTGCCTCATCTATATGTTTTCACCATAATCAACACAGCAATTGGATACATGGAAAAGCTTCCGAGAAAAAATATTTTCAGGGCCACAATAATCTCTTTACTAAGATTAAGCAACTCAATAATCTCATCAGAAATGTTTAGGCAAAAAAGTAATTCAGCAAGCACATCTGAAAATTCAAACAAATTCTTTTGGCAAACAATCCAAATGAGCATGGAACAAATCATCATAATAGACCAACGAAAGAGGGCCTCAACAGTTGAAAACCCTCAAAAACTGGTGCTGATTAGACATCTTTAAAAAAACTACAGAACTAACTTGTGAACAGGTTACAATACATATTGGAGTTGTTTCTGTTTAACTTTGGTCATATGATTTTGATTTCAAGGACTAGTGGATGTCCATTTTGAAGAAAAAAACATGTTGGTAATGCATGTTATATGTTCTACATGTTGCTATAAATGAAGGGTCAACATGAAGATGCTGCTAAGATATTCATTAATTTCCCACTGATAATGCTATGCGCCCGCAAGTTCGCTGTGCTGAGGAGTTCGCGCACTGGCTAGCGATCTATGAACCAACAAGCTTGTGGTGCTGGCGATGTTGCCTTCGCGAGTTCACACACATGGGAGCTTACCTTGGCGAGCTACATTGCAGAAGTGGTGAGCTCGCTGTGCCCACAAGCTAACAAGTTTAGAGTGTGTGTGTGAGAAAGAGAGAGAGAGAGAGAGAGAGAGAGAGAGAGAGGAGAGAGAGAGAGAGAGAGCAGCAACAACTTTGAGCAGAGCGGACGAAAGGCGAGGAGAGAGGAATGTAAAGTTTCCATTTTTTTTAGGCCAAAAAGACTAGGCTCCATATCAGTCATCAGTTAATTCAAACAAGAATTGGACGATGGAAATAAGTGGGCTCAGAGGTGCAGCAGTCCATGGATGGACTGCACCTTCCTTTTACCATATCAAAATATATTGCTGGACATTAAGAGCACCAAAAGTATCTTTTCTAGATCTCGTAAAGAAAGTTTATCATGTTACAAAGAGATTAGAGGACCAAGCAGTAACTTTCGAACAATAACTTCATTACAATCAAAAAAAAAAATTCTATGTCCAAGCATCTAATGGTAACACTATGATAAAAAAGAAAAATTTCTTTTGACTCTTAAGAACAATATGTTCTGTCTGATAGAAACAAGAAAACATAAAAAATGACTCATGTTAATTAGCAATGAGAGGACAAATTATTGGGTCTGAGTCATAACCCTTCATTATGATATGTGAAATAGTGAAAAATTCCTAGGTGCTAGCCACTATGAGGTAACTTCTTTATGGTGTGTGTTTTTATGCATATAGAAGATCCAGAACATGTCTGATCGCCACATAAATTGAAAACAATCTCATTACTTAAAGAACAACCTTCTCCAGCAAATCAGAGCAAAAGGAAATCAGAGGTGCTTATGTGATCATACAATAACAAATTTTGCTCCTTAGCTACAATAGAGTTCAAAGAATAAATGCCGATAATACCCCAGCATTGTAGCAAGTTAGAACTGTAACCAAAAAAAGTTACTAAACTGAAGTGAGAAGCATTTAGCTTTTCTGCATCACATAGTTGCATTATGTGCATTTACTGAATTCGATGAGATTCTCCGTGATAAGAACTAATGAATAAGAACAATTTGCAGTAGAAGAATTAGATAAATAACATACAGAAGCAGATGCATCCCCGCTAATTGCAACATCTCTCCTTCCCGATTGATCAGCAGAACGTCCACCTTTGCCGTCACCCTATCAGGGCACACCACATAAGAATTAACCATCAAACTTTTGATATATGGCGACATCTAATTCACAATATTACTGAAGAAAGTTCACTGCCTTTTAGGGAAAAGGGAGATGCAAATATACCTCCATCTAGAGCAAACGAAAGTGCATTGCCCGATCATTATCCAGAAATGAATGATGCCACATGTAAAAGTGAAGCAGATTAATATAATGAAACCATTGAAACAAAGAAACATAACACAAGCTTTGCGGCATTCTCACTTCTCTATAAATCTGCAGATAAAGCTTGAGCGGCTCCACGTATTCTTCGAAGCCGAGCGTCCCCATCGCCCACAGCAGATCGTCGCCATTAATGGTCTTCCTCTTTTCCCTCTGGCACTTGTCGCTCGCCCTGCGAAATCCAAAAGAGCTCCATCAACTTTTGCGAAAGCCATCGGAGGGGAAGGAAGGCCTCAAGCGGGCAATTTAGCAAAGACGGAGGAAATGGAAAGGCGGCTCAACTCGCTGGTGATGAAGCTAATGAACTCGGAAACGCACTCCTGGACGGACTCCTTGGCGTCCTTGGAGATCTTGCCATTATCCGGGATGGCCTTGCGCATGATGCGCCCGATGTTGGCGATGGGAAGGAACCGGTCCTGCTCCCTCGCTCCGCCGCCGCCACCGGAGGCGCCGCCGTGGTCTCCGGAGTGCCCGCTCTCCGGCGAACCTGGGAAGCCGGTGTCCGCCATTGGAGGAGGAAGAGAGGGAGCGAACCCTAAACCCTTACCACCTAACTACATAGAGTGAAGCGTAAGAAGGTGTTCAGCGAAAAAAAAGGTGTTCTTTTGGCTCTTCGTTTCTTCTCATTTGGGGCGGCATATTTTTCTTTCGGACGATTTAGTCCTAGTCAAACGAAGTTATTTACAGTAGAGAAGCGAGAGGGAAGCTTCGGAACTTACCTGAAAGCGGAAGGTTAAAATGGGGAGGAGAAGGCGAATAGAGCGGAGCAGAGGAAGGAGAAGAGAGCAGCAGCCAGGAGGAAGAAGGAGATGGAGATGGACGGATGTGAGGCAATGGAAAATTAACAAAGGAAGGGGAGAGAGAGAGAGAGAGAGAGAGAGAGAGAGAGAGAGAGAGAGAGATCAGAACCGTTGGATTTTTTCTGTTGCGGAATAATTTGACGGCCGGTTGGACTTCAAATGGGGTAATTTGGTTTTGATGGATAAGATTTTGGTTTTATTCTTGTTGTGTAAAATTACTTAAAAAAATAGAATATAAATTGTGGAGTTAAGTTAGCAAATAAAATGTATTAATAATTAAGTTTGATTAAAATAATTAATTAATAAAATTGTCTAAAGGGTATATCTAATAGTCTTAATTTAATTTTTAAATTTTATTTTTTCGCGATCGTTGGCAACTGTTATTAATCCTATATATTTGACGAGACTAATACCCAAAAAGATAAAATATATCTGTTGAGAGAAAATGAAATCTTAGTAGTTAATAATATGCGGCGTATTATCTAAGCTCATTAACGAGATTATCTAATATCAGAATTTTGGGAGTTAAAATATGGACAATAGGTTTCTGTTTATAAATATTCTTTCGTCTATGATAGTTTGAAATATAAATATATTGGTTTATATATTCGTTCTTATCAATTCTTAAATCATATACTATTAACAAGTTACAGCTAGGAATTCACGAGACGAGAAAATAAGTAATTATACTTGGAAATTAAAATAGCATGTCATTAATTATTATTATTATTAGTAGTATTATTATTATTATTATTATTATTATTATTATTATTATTATTATTATTATTATTATATAAAGTAATTTTATTTAATGCATTCATCTAGATCGATTATAATAGTAAGATTTTANTATTATTATTATTATTATTATTATTATTATTATTATTATTATTATTATTATATAAAGTAATTTTATTTAATGCATTCATCTAGATCGATTATAATAGTAAGATTTTAATACACATTTTAGGATTACAAGATTGTAACATTTCTTCAAAATTATATCTCAACTGTTAAGACCTTCTATAATCTTACGATCATAGTTAGTTAATTGTTAATGTTTGATACAATCTAATAGTAGGATCTCATGCTCAAATATTGGATTAATCAAATGATCATGGATACTTTAGATCTTGATCGGGAAAAAAAATAATACACCACAAACACATCAAAGAAATATTTGGTCATAATATCATAACATTTAAATTAACAATCTCGTCAATTAGTTTTTGTTGAAAAAAAAATAATGAACCATTTAACGAAGAATAAGGTTTAATTCTTTCTTATTCTTAAAATCTTCTTATTATGACAAATAAATCCTATAATAAGTCTCTAATCCTTAAAAACTGTAATTAATTAGCCTAGAATAATTATAGAATGATAGGCCATTTGTAAAAATAATATTTTTTATTTAATAAAAAAATCTCTATGGTAGAATAAGAATTTTCCAACAAATGACTCCTTAAAATGTAATTATGTCGTTAGTAGTGAAACCAACCGACTCTATTAATGAAGCAAAGTATTGCACAATAGCTATCATTTGTTCATATTATTATTATTTAAAAGCGAATGTAGATTACATTTATAATAACTATTTTTTGTCTCTAGCCATGTCCTTTTTTCAAAAATATGACTCGTAGTATAAATTTATCGTTAACTTGCAGTGTTTTTTATAAATAAATTATCTTCCTTCATTGATAACTTCTAAAATGTATTCTTATTTAGTTGGTTAATTAGATATTATTACGGATGTTATCAAAATATAAAGTACTGGTATCAGTGTGTTGCAAGAAACATTGAAAGAAAAAAAATCACGATTAAAAGAAGACATCAAGTTTAGAAATAAATATTTATTCAAAAATAAAAGAATTAATAGAATATCAGAGGGTCACCAAAGATTATCACGATTCAAATTTAGGTTATAGATTGGCGATGCAATCTCACCGAGATGAAATATCTCCCTTTAATCTATGGGCCTATTACATCTCTTCCTTGTTTATATCATTTTAAATTCTAAACTCATACATTAATTTGAAAATCTTAAATATAAATAGAATTCTAACTAAATATTTAAAATAAATAGACTTTAGATCTCATTCTAAATTTAAATTCATATAAAAATCTGATGAAATGAGAGGAAGAGAAATGATTCCGAAAATTCGGATTGGGGGCTCCTAGCACGCGCTCCTGTCCTTTAATAGCCACTGCCACGCAGCACTCTGCCCCCCTCAACCGCGACTGTTAGGATGACTCCAAAAGTCATCTCTCGATGATTACCATAATGGTCCATAATGATCATAACGGTCCTCACGACCGTGATCAGTAATCACGGCTGGTCACATTACAACAATCTCACACTTGACCAGCGTGGTCACTGTGTCAGCACTCCCACTAACTGGAGATCATGTCCCGAAGTTTCACTATCCGTGAATATTTCACACTGACTCAGTTACTCCTGAGTCACATCAAGCTCACATGCTTGATAAAAGTACTAGCTGCAATTCTCGTTGTGAGATAATCAACTAACATATCACTCGTAGGCATATAAGTCACTCTTACTTCCTTCTTATCGACTATATCATGAATATAGTGATATTCTATCTCAATATGCTTTCTTTTTGAACTATTGGCTCCATTGTGTATCAAGCTTATCACTGCTTGATTATCATAATACACGGGCAATGATCCTCTGACCAAATCGAGCCCTAGTTCTAAAAGAAAACGTCTGAGTCATACATCATGGGTGGCTGTTGTACTACAAGCAATATACTCTGCCTCATGTATGTGTCTCGCCACACACCCTTGTTTCTTGCTACCCCA
>LTAE01009836.1:0-17855 GCA_001647135.1 Pontederia paniculata
TGTATTTGTAAAAGCCTCACATTGTTTTGATCCAAACACTCCTAGCACCCCTACTTGTGTATGTAAAGAAAAGAATCTCTTAGATCCTAAACCTGTCACTAAAACTGCAAATACCAAAGCTAGCACAACTTGTAAAAAATATGCTTTCATATATCACAAAAACACACGACCTGTTCATATGCTTAATGTTAGAAATGGGTATAAATATGCATATTCTTATACCACTCCAGTAAATACACAAAACAATTCTGTCAAGGCAAGAGATCCTAACATTTCCAGAAATGCACATCATAATTACAGGAAAACACATGTAAAGAATGTCACATGTCATTACTGCAACAGAGCAAGACATTACAGTTATAACTGTAGGACTAAAAGTTGTGTGTTTTCTAGAGTTAAACAAATATGGCTCCCTAAGGGAACCCTTAGTGCTATATATCATTCTTTTATTATAATAATAATAATGATGATGTCATATTAATTTATTTTACTTTTAACCACTCTTAATTTTATTTTCTTCGTAGTTTAGTTTATTTTATTTGTTTTTAGATTCTTTCTTTGTTATATTTTCTATCTATTCTCCATGTTTATTTTGTCTTTCCATTTTCATTTTCCCAAATGTTTCTACTTTTCCCTTTTTTCCTTTCATTTCTTACAATATATTTTCATCTTGATTTGAGTTGGACCTTCTTTTAATTATTTATTAAATAAAAAAATGTCTACAAAAAATCATGATGATTTGATATAAATAATATATAATACTAATAAATATATATTAATTTCTTTTACCCAAATTATTATTAGTTTTCCTTTTATTTTACTTGGATTTATTTTACTTCCACATCTTTCTTTTTATTTTTATTTATTTCCTTCTCTCATTTATTTCCTATTTCCAATTTGTTTTTGCCAATTATTTTCCTTTTAGAGACTTTAATGTTTACATAAAAATCATGATGATTGATATTATTGTTATTATACTAATAAGCCATATTAATTATCGCATTTCAAATTTATTTTAACTTTCCTATTATTTTATTTTATTTTCATTTATTATCATATCTTTCCTTTTTTTTAATTTCCATTTATTCTCCTTATTTCTTCTCCTTCCATGTATTCTTATTTCCAATTTTGTTTCTCTAAATATTTTCCAAATTCTGATTTGTCGGTGTTTTTCGGTTTGATTTGGTTTTGTCCGATCTGAATATCCTTCCATTTTTTGACTAAAATTGTACTGGACCAAGCAACAGTTTGCGGTTGAACCAGTCAGATCGGTCGGCCTGATGCGATTTTAATAACATTGCTTGTGATATTTGACTATGCTTAATGATATTGCTCGAGCTTATTCATCATCCTTTATTTAGCATGAAAAATTAAATCTTTTGTGCCTTGCATGTTGAGCTTTATAGTTGATGGGAGAATTGCCTCCCTTGTACTCGATCATATAAGTGATTGATCTTTAATGGCATGTGCAACGACTCATGCTTGTGACAGATGTTTCTTGAAAATGAATAATAGTCTTATATGTAGGTGTCTTCTTTTAGTTTTCTATTTATGTATTAGTATTATAAGAGTATGTTTGAGATGTTACAATTGATTATGAGGCTTCCACACTTTTATTTGTGAAAAGAGTTTTAAAATTTTATTTTATTCCATATTTTATTGATTGATCAATTATTCAACTATAAAATAAAGCATAGTTTGACGTCGTAGCGTCTAAGGAGAGGAGAGTTTTGATTGTCCCTTTGAAAACTGTTTGGGATACTATTTTTGGGACAATAATAAATGTTAAAGGAAAGCTTAATGATACAATCAATACTCATTGGATTTGGAAGCAATAAACATTAGGTCAAAATTGCACCAAATAAGAAAGGTAAAAAAATAGGAGATAATTGAAAAAATAGAACAAAAGTTGAACCAGTTTGGATGAGATTGAATCCATAAAAGCCAGCAAACTGGTGGAAAATTGGTTCAACTTCAAATTTGAAATCAATATTTTTTTAACAGAAATAAAAAAAAAAGAATAAAGGAAAAGAAAGAAAAGGAAAGAAGTAAAAAGAGAAAAGGAAATAAAGAGAGAAAAAAGAAAAGAAACTAATAAAGATAGGTAGGGAAAAATAAATAAAGAATAAATATAAATAAAGTTAATAGTTAGAAATTGAAAGGACAAGGAAAATGAATATAATAAATCAGATAATAAATTTTAGAAATGTAATAAAAAAAACAAGGAGAATAGAGAAAATAATAAAGTCTAAACACGTAAAACGAAATATATATATATATATATATACATATATATATATATATATATATAACAGTACAAGGAAATAATAAAATGGGTAGGAATTAATATAATATAATTAAACAGAAAAAAAGGAGATGGAAAAGTGATATAACAAATGAAAGATTTAGAAAGTAATGAAAGATGTAAAAAAAGTAATTGGATAAAAAAGGATCATAAATATATAGAAAAAGAAAGAAGATCAATTATTTTTAAAAAGCAAATGTTTAATTAAAAAGGAAAATGTTATCCCTATGGTAAATTACTCTGATATATAAATAATTGTTTACATTAATATTTAGTTTTTATTTGAGCTTATTTTATTTTTATAGCATTAATTATGTTATTTTTAAGATATTTTTTCTTGAATAATATTATTTTAATAGGAATTTGATTTAATCTAGTTGAATTAGTTCTAACCGATCCAGCATGATCTAGTTGACACACGAGTTCTATTTTCGATTTGGTTATAATAACATTGCTCTTTTCTACAGAAAATAGTTCCTAATGAATTTTCATCTAATATTTTTTTATTGTGTTAACCTTAAATATCAAAAACTTTTAGACTTAAAAGATGGATTGGATTCACTTTTTTTCTTCTTAATCGTAACCTACTCCGATATAGTTATTATTATTTTGATCGGTCAATTTGTTTTCAAATAACCCACTATCACCCACATAAAAGGCATTGACAGTTTCGAAGATAATTGAAGACAATTTGTTTTATTATAACAATTTTATGCACAAAAGAGATTCATGTTAATCAATTTGGTAATATGAGATGATTAGCATTATTAGTTAGAGTTGAAAATATTCAAAGAATTAGTAGCTTAAAGTTCTATTTTCATAATGATCAATTTGGCTAAGATTTATTGTTCAAAGATAATAGCACTAGGTATTAATCCGTCAACTCAATTGATCTGGTAAACCCATCAACTGGAATCGATCCAAATACTTTTAAGTCGGTTCATATCCACCATCAGGTTGGATTCAATCCAACTAGATGGGAACTTGACTACGAATGGGTCAGATACAAGATTCAACCCAATTTAAACTTATCCTACTCCGCCAAATTATCTTCTTCATTTAAAAATCCGGTTCACAGATTTAGTATGAAATAATGGGTTCTTTAAATATTTTAAAAAATTATTTACTTTAAATAATCCATGATTTTTAAATGAAATCAAATTTCCTATAAATGAGATCTTCTTTGCTTAAATGCCGACTTGTGCTTTTTATGATCCTATGAAATATCTTGCTTGAATCATTTGAATTAACAAACTTTAAATAGTCTTTAAATTTTGAAAATATATTAAAATTTTCATCAAATGAGAAATGGTTTTCTATAAATAAGATCTAATTTACTTTAAATTAATACTCCACTTGTTTTATATCATCTTATGAATTCCGAAATATCTTGCTTAACTTATTCAAACTTACAAGCTTAATCGACCTTTTGGAAGCTGAAACTACATTACTTTTGTAAATTACATGATTTTTAATTTAAATTCTTGAACATTACTCGTGAACATTCCTAAATTCTTGACGATGAGCCAAAAGAAAATTGCTTTCATTACTAAATATACTTTTCAATGCAACTAAGTATTGAATTTTGTGACAGGAAGTACAGGTCTTGTCGTGCTGGGAAAATACACGTTACACAACCTTAATTTTATAAAAATATAAGGCATCATGTTTGAGTTATAAATCGCACAGCTAATTAGTTGTACAATAACATCAAAAGAATTGTCGAATAAAGAGAAGGAAGACAGTAAGTTGAGGTCGATAATGATTATTCTTTATTGCATTCAATACATGAAGTCGATCGTACAGGGAGGCATTTAAATGGCAAACAGCAGCATCTATAAAACTGAAACACAACTTAGCATCCATCAGCTCCGAGGCCGGGACCTCCGTAAAATATGGTGTCGTTCTGGTTTTCGATGTGTCTAACAAAGGCTGTGTAACAATCTTCATTGTCAAGCAAGAGGTGATACGAACGATTATATGGGCGGTGGTAGTCACGAGCGTAGTTCGATAAAAGCATCGGATCCTTGATGTAGGCGGCCTTCCCGTACCCCCTGTAGGAGAACAGGCCGCTGCCCATTTGCGTGGAGGTGTGCCGCCCGCCATTGTTCGTGTTCAGGACGGCGCCGCCGTACTTTATGGTGTTCCCAAACTGGAAGCTGACTCTATCGAATATGTTCACGGGCCAGTAGCCTATTGCATCTGTTCCTAACATCAGCCACCACACACCCTTGGGATCGTCCTACGAACAAATACATACGTAAGTGTACCTTGCAGATTACTATTACGTCCGAGATTTAGGTTATTTAATATTAGGATAATGTCATTTGACTCATTTCTTTGTGTGTACCTTAAAGATGTTTAACATGATTTCGGTCTGTCTGCCATCGTAAACTGAAAGATCGGAAAACAAACCGCCAACTGCGAATGATGTGGAAACCTGAACGAATCCTGGGCAGAGAAGGTTGTAACAGCCGGTGTCGTGGTATCCATCGGCCTGTACATATGCATCAAGTAGACAATATCCATCATTCATCAAGTAGACAAATTAAAACAAATTAAGATATCCAGATTCTTACAGTCCAATATACGTAGAGACGTGTCTTCTTATCACCATACAACGAAGGGTTTACCTGTTCAGCAGGATCATGTATTAATTAGAGATAGACAAAATAAAAATATTAATCAATTACTATCCAAACAAACAAGGCAACAAATGAATCGAACAAGTTGTACAAATACTCACCAGCCATCCGCCTTCGATGAAGCTCGTCGTGTCGTCTGCTGATACTTCGATAACGGCGTGGCTCCACGAGTTGTCCTCGACTGCCGGACCCCACAAGTTTAATCTTCCATAGGCTCCATAGTACTCTTCTTCACCACCATAGAGTCTTAGTCCTGCCCTCTGCATGATTAATCAATATGAAGTTTAGAAGTTCAACTGTATATATAACTATTTAGTTATTTATGTAGAGGATAATTATTATAAAGTTATCAATATACATATATATATATATGAAGATAATTATTGTAAATGTCAATTTTTTTACTTCAGGAGAACCAGGGGCGTCAACGAATCTTCTTCCATATCCATCCAATGACTTCGCATGCAAAAGATCACTCTTTAGAGTTCTTCGGATTGGAACTGTGCCTTCTGGGCACTCTTCATTGTTTTGAAAAGTTGCCTGGAGAGAAGCGTCACCAATCTTGGGTATCTTTGGGACAAAACTTGGCGCCGTCTGCGTACATTATTTGCATTAGTTTTCTTTTTCTAAATTAAAAAAAGGTTCAGGTTACAACTTATCGATTTATGGTAAACTTGACTTAGAAAAATAATTAGACTCTAAATTTATATATGTTAGAAATAACTGAGCAAAAAGAGTTAAGAACAAACTATGATCTTATGATCCTTCAAAAGAGGATGATCCAAAGCCGGTTGCTTGTAGATATCAACACAATCGATTATATCACCATGACTCTGCAGAAAGTATAAAAAATGATTAATAATCAAGCGTGCTCTTCAAATTTAATTTTGGCATATAATTTGGATGAAATAGAAATATACCACGAATGATTTAACCGAAGGCTTGTTAATGCGATTAAGATAAGCTTCGATCTCATCATCTTTTAGCAGGGATCGAGCCTGCACCGTGATTCTGCCAATAGACATCATAAGGACTGCAGCAGAAACTATCAACAATGCCATGCTACAACTCCCACCTCCTCTTGATCTCCTTATAAATTCCATACCCATTATGAACCACCTATATAAAAGTTTTATGTCATTAACAAATAATATTGCTAGCTAAAGCAGACCTGAGCAGTGTCGTGTTACCTACAGCTATGAACCTTGAACTTGGAATAGATGAATGCTTCTTCAGTGTGAGGATCCCTCTTATATATTCCAAGTTCCCACTACCACAGTACGAATAACTACAAAACTTTTTAGTTAAGCTAATCTGTAGGATCCATTTCAACATACAGCTGTGATTAATCGTATCCCGTCAATTACACCTGGCGTACAGTTCATTTTTCCTTAATTAATTATTCACCCAATCAATTTGATTTGAATTATCATAGCATTTTAAAAATTACAAAATTAATGTGATTAAAATCGAATCAGATTGATGGACCCGAACCAGTTAATTTCGGCCATATGTCCGAAATCGGATAGGAAGTTCAACCGAATTGGAATGTTTCTATCAAATAAACTGATGAACTTATGATCCGGAGAAAACTTGGTTCAACGTCAAAGTGAAAAAAAAAGAAAGAAAAGAACACATGAATGAGAGGGATTTTTAAACACAACTGTAAACTCAAAGGAGATTAAGGATGAAGATGGAATAAGATTGACAGCAATCAATAAGGAGAAAAAAAAAGGAAAGACATGTGATGGGAATAAAAGAAAAAAAAAGGAATGCACTGTTACGTAAAGAAAGAAAATAAAAACTGAAGAAACAAAAAGAAAGAAATAGGAGCAAAAAGGGAAACAAATAATGAGAGAATAAAAAGAAAGAAGAAAATTGAAAAGGAAATATAAGAGAGGACTGAGGAGGATTAACTGATAGTGTACTTGCTAGTGAATTTTTAGGTCTCATTAACACGCATCACGAACTAATTTTCATCTTAAGCCTCACGCCTATTTATCATTTCCCCCATTTTTTTACAAAAAGGTAATATCATCTATTGATATAAATGTCAGCATTGTTTAGATACAAAAAGCTCAGGAGCTCCTGAGGTGGAGTTACATCAAACAAAAAAAATAGAAGTGATAACTCTATCTTCATTTGCTGGAAAGTCTGCTACATTATTAGTTTCACTATAGATGTGTCTTGCTTCAAAAAAACTTAAAAGATGAGATAGCATCCCAGTTATCCATAATTATGTTCCTACTGTGTTTTAGAAATTTTGTTGACTACTACAATTAGGTTGAATGAGTTACATTCTACCCATATTTGCTTGTATCCTCCTTTTTTGCACCATAGCAGTCTTACCCTTAAACCTAAAACAAATTGATTCAGCAAGGATGTCATATCTTCACATTTCATATGGAGTTTATATATACACAAGAGTTGGTAGTTTGTTAGGATCAGAGTATCAGATCCATAACAATTACAAGATAATTATACTAGATTAGTTGAGTAACAATTTGTTGTGATAGATATCAATATAGTTAATGCGCCCCCTTAAGCAGAGCATTCACGTTGTCGAAGGTGAAGCTTGTCACACCAAAACTTGAATCGCGAACCAACAATCGGCTTGGTAAAGATATCAGCCAACTGATCTTTGGAGGATATGAATCTAACTAATAGATGCCTAGCAGATACTTCTCCCCGCACAAAGTGATAGTCGACTTCAATATGCTTGGTTCATGCATGAAACACTGGATTTGTTGTGAGATAAGTAGCACCAAGATTGTCACACCATAAAATAGGTGACTGATTTGAAGGAGAACCAAGTTCTCGTAATAATGACCGAAGCCATATCAATTTTGCAGTGGCATCCGCAATAGCTCGATATTCTGATTCGGTGGAAGAACGAGCAACAGTCCTTTGTTTCTTGGCAGTCCAAGAAACAAGGTTGTTTCCGATAAAGATCGCATGGCCACCTATGGAACGACTATCAGTCGAAGCACTTGCCCAATCAGCGTCTGAAAACGCTTGAATGGTATGATTGATGGAGGGAGAGAGAAGTAAACCAACACCAGTTGTGTGTTTTAAGTATCGAAGGATCCATTTAATGAGCTGCCAATGATGATATATAGGTGCATGCATGAACTGACAAACGTGATTCACAGCAAAGCTGAGATCCGGACGAGTGATAGTCGCATATTGTAGAGCTCCAGCAATCTGGCGATACAAAAGCAGATTAGCAAACATCGGTGAGGAGTCACCACCTGCAACATTTTTTGACATAGGAGAAGAGACTGCTTTGGCCTTGGACATTCCAGCACGATCAAGAATTCCATTTATATATTTCTGCTGAGAAAGTATCATACCATCATTGTATGGAACCACTTCAATACCAAGAAAATAATGAAGTGTTCCAAAGTCTTTAACTGCAAACGAGTGACGAAGATGATTAATGGCAGCATTAATGGAAGCAGAAGAGGACCCTGTTATGATGATGTCATCCACATACACCAGTACATAGAGAGTAATTCTTGATGATAAATGAACAGCGAGGGATCCGTACTGGATGGCTTAAATCCAAAGGAGACGAGTGCAGTATGAAGGGTATGGAACCATGCCCGAGGTGCCTGTTTCAAGCCATATAAAAAAAAGACTTGCGAAGTTTGCATACATGAGAAGGGCAGTTAGTATCTTGAAAACTAGGGGGTTGTTCCGTGAAGACAACCTCATCAAGTGTTCCATGAAGGAAAGCATTACTAATATCTAGTTGACGAAGTGACCAACGTCTTGATATAGCAATAGAGAGCACCACCCGAATTGTTGTCGGCTTGATGACGGGGCTGAAGGTGTCATAGAAATCAATCCTAGGTTGTTGATGGAAACCCTTCGCCACCAATCTTGCTTTGAAGCGATCAAGAGAACCATTTGCTTTGTATTTCTTTCGAAATATCCATTTGCATCCAATGACATGCATGTTGGCAGTACGAGGAACCAAGGTCCATATACCATTGGTCACTAGAGCATTATATTCGTCCACCATTGCTGCACGCTAATTGGGGTCCAAATTGGCTTTGGAGAAGCATGTGGGATCTGAATTAGGTGAGTTCACAATTAATGCTCGACGAGGCTGATTTCTTGCAAGTCGACGATAGTCCACAAGTTGTCGGGGTCGAAGTTGCATGGGATGCTGTGAAGGTAAGACAGGAATAAAGTCATTCGAGATCGAGGGAGAAGTAGTTAAAGATGTTTGTATGGGAGGGTTAGAGATAGAGGGATGTTCATGAGTAGGCCATGTGACAACAGAAGGGATGGTGATCCACGGTGTAGAAGTATATATGTCAGGTGACTGAGAGGGAGATTATTAGATGTGGTGAATGGAAAGTGAGCTTCATCAAATTTGACATGTCGTGCAATGTATGTCCTATTATTTTTTATGTCCAAGCAGCGATAACCGAGATGATTCTCAGGATATCCAAGAAATACACAAGGTGTAGTGCGAAAGGAGAACTTGTGACTGTTGTAAGGACGAAGTAACGGGTACGCAGCACATCCAAAAACACGTAAGAATGAGTAATCTGGTGGTGATGAGAATAAAGTTTCGAAAGGGGAGAGGTTTTTAAGCACAGGAGTGGGAAGGCGGTTAATTAAGTAAATGGAAGTTTCAAATGCGTGATGCCAGTAGCGAAGAGGAACAGAAGCCTGTGCAAGAATGGAGAGAGCAGTATCTACTACATGTCGGATTTTGCGCTCAGCTGCACCATTTTGCTCATCTGTGTGTGGACATGTGATACGATGTTGGATCCCATGTTGTTGCAGCAAAGGTGATAAGCGTCGAAACTCTCCACCGCCATCAGTTTGTAGAGAGTGAATTGAACACTTAAATTGATTTTTCACAAAGACTTGAAATCAAAGAAAGATAGAATAAACATCTGATTTATTAAATAATATGGATACAACTAACTGAATTTAGAGAAATCATCTATAAGAATCAAAAAATAACGATGGCCCGAAGACAATAGCATAGGTGTAGGGCCCCAAAGATCCGCGAAGACACGATCAAATGGGGCAGCACTCCGAGTGTTTATGGGAGGTAGATGCAGTTTGGTTAATTTTCCTTGCAAACAAGCTCCGCACATCGGACTTGAGGACTCGACTTGAATTTTCTGGAGACGCGCTACGGACTTCACAATACGAGATGACGAATGACCTAGACGACGATGAAGACAATAATA
Source organism: Pontederia paniculata (assembly GCA_001647135.1). Lineage (NCBI taxonomy): Eukaryota > Viridiplantae > Streptophyta > Magnoliopsida > Commelinales > Pontederiaceae > Pontederia > Pontederia paniculata. Next base: position 10,170 of record LTAE01009836.1, read on the forward strand.
AGACGGAGCGGTGGCAGTGAGCACAGTAGGACGATGCATAACACATAGTGAATAGAGTCCAGATTTAGCGTGGCCTTGGAGCAGAGCCCGCCCGACGCGTTTGAAGATCCTTAATGACAAAAGAGGAAGGAAAGGATTCAATTGAGCAATTATTATCAGTAGTAAACTTAGAAACAGATAAAAGTGACTTAGAGAGTTGAGGCACATGAAGAACATTATTCAAGGAAAGAGAGCGTGGGGAAGAGGATATAGAAGTTAAACCAGTGTGAGAAATGGGCAATCCATTGCCATCGCCAACATGCAGGAGATCAGATCCTGAGTACGGTTCAGATGAACTCAGGCTTTGCAGATCTAGAGTAGCATGGTGTGTAGCCCCAGAATCCGGAATCCACTCGGTGTATCCATCAAAAGATGAGATGCCGCCAATCGATGTAGAATGTGGCATATAAAGTGTTATAAGCAACCTGTTGAGTCGAACTATCAGTTGGACGAATTGTATTGGGATATCGATACCTGCATTTGTAGGGACTATGGCCAAGTCGACCACAAATAGGGCAAGGGTCTCATCGTTCAGAAGGAGGACGACCATGACCACGCCCTCGAGTTTTAGGTTGTCCCCTTTGGTTGTAGTTTGACGCTGGAGTAGATGATTGCATAAAGTTTGCGGAGGGTGCTATAGATGTATTGTTGATAGAAGCATGTTGCACAGAGATGGAATCTCGTGGCTGGATAAAATGCTATGAAGTTATGGATATCCAACTGGTGCAGAACGAGCCGCAAGCGATGCCACCATGTCATTAAAATCTGGTCCGAGATTATTGTAGATGATGGCATTGAAGCTAGAGGGCGACAAGGCATGGTCGGCAGCAACAAGCTGATCCACAAAGTATTTCGCTTGCTTGAGATAGTCAGAGATAGAGGAATCGCCTTTCTTCATGTTCTGCAACTGCATCTGAAGTTGGAGAATCCTGGTGTGGGAGGGTGCACCAAAGGCATGATGCAAGGAATGCCACACCTCTGTTGATGTATGAAGTCCAATGGCATGAGGAAGGACTTCTTATAAAAGGGACGAGAGAATCCAACTAAGAAGAAGTTGATCACGACGAATCCATTCGATATATGCTGGATTCGATGTCTCTGTCTGAGAAGTTGATGTTGTTGAAGATCCAGACCTTGTTGTTTGAGTCGTCTGGATTGTCAGCAAAGCAGGAGGACATGGAGTCTGTCCATCAATTAGACGTTCGAGATCGAAGCATCACAGGAGAGGAAGAAAGTTTGCCATAAAAGATAATTTGTGCTTGTTAACCTGATGGAGATCGAGTGATGAATCTAGCCAATAGTTGGTAGAGATGGTATGGATGTGTTGAGAGTGGAAATGCTCGAGTTGTTCATGGCAGACGAAAAAGAGGATGAAGATGACATTATGGAATATCTTGGCTCTGATACCATGAAACAAATTGATTCAGCAAGGTTGTCATATCTTCACATTTCATATGGAGTTTATATATACACAAGAGTTGGTAGTTTGTTAGGATCAGAGTATCAGATCCGTAACAATTACAAGATAACTATACTAGATTAGTTGAGTAACAATTTGTTGTGGTAGATATCAATATAGTTAATAAAACCCTAGGCCTTGGCCTCCAAAATCGAAGAGACGCATCTACAAAGTGAGCCTACAAACACAAAACCTCCTGCCCCCTTTTCCCCTAATCCATTTGTGTTCACCTTGAAATCAAATGCAAATTTCATCACAAAATACTTATTTGTAGTCGAGTTTTCTTCATTTCCAGCTGCAAAGACACTATTTTTTGTAGTGTACCGAAAAATAATGGATCAATGCACACTAACTTGAGTTAAAAATAGATGACTTGTATATGAAATTGTGTTAGTGATTTTCCATGTATTTTTTTCTTTATATAGACATGGGGTAAAATGATTGTACAACACAATTTTGAGCTATAATTTATAGCTTAAATCACAATCGTAAATCTCGTTTAACATAACTTATGATCCAATAATTGATCAATGAAGATACTATTGTACTTCATTAGGGTAGTCGAACAACCAACAATGAACAGAACGATGAACAAAATAGAACAATGAGGCTTGTCACACTTGTTGTAGCACTCAGGCTAATCAAGGATAAGGTTTATTGTGGCTTCAAGGAAACATAGTGGAGGCTTGTTTGCAATTTGTAGACTAATCAATCACATGGTTGATCACAACGAGGCTGATAGAGGACATGATCACTTAGGTTGTTTCAATCTTTCTGTCAAAGGCCATGCAACATGCGTTAGATATATGAGTTCATTTAATGTGCCATTGATGCTTCTAGGTGGTGGAGGATACACAATAAAAGTAATGTTGCTCATTGTTGGTGCTATGAGGCATATATTTTCATAATCTTTGTTTCTCTTTTGTCATGTTTCTGATATCTTTAAATCCAACATATGTGGATACTTAATGTTTAAACTTCCATATTGGAGAACTGGAATATGTTCATGTAGAAGGTGATGCAAGTTGTATGATACATGTATTTTACATTTTTTTATAATTCACTAGTATGATAATACTTATCAAGTAAGTTATTATCATACAATGAAATTCATGGTGGGTCAGTTGTTGATATTGATATCAATATCACCTATCAAGCAAAAAAGAAAAATGAAGAAGTAAACTAAAATATTTGATCTGATATTATGCGATAATAAATTTATATTGATGTAGAAGTTCATTTTCGAAAAGATTGTGTAGTTTCTTTATCAAAGAAACATTCATAAAGTATATCCTTGCAAATCTTGCATTCGAGATATATAGAAAACAAAAATATTAGAAATATTCACAAAGCCAACTAATCGAGGGTCGTGCTTAGATTTTGGCTCTATTGGTATGTACTAATGGTTAATAGCGAATAGCGATTACTAACTATAGATTAGCGATTAACTATAATGAGTTAATTATTAAATTAATTTAATAAAAGTGTTTGACAAATTCAACGTTTGAACCAAATAATAAATATAAAATGACTAAAAAGGATACAAACAATTATTTAATATTGATGAAGATGCATACCTTTATTATAACTTCTATGATAGGTCAGTCAAATTTTCAGTGCATAAACAATATTCTCAAAAGTCAAGGAAAACCAACCAATATATATCAATTGTACTTGTTTGTTCTAAAAAAGGCCACAAAGCTTTAAAAAATAATGGGAAAGGAAGTGAAACACAAACATGATAATGATGATATTAGAGAAGGGTGTAATGCTCATTTACTTGTTGGAATTACAAATGAAGGCAAGTGGGTGGCAAAATTCTTTTTAAGGAACACTCACATGGTTTGATGTCTCCATCAAAAGCATTGTTGTTACAATCCCATAACAAATTGTCCAACACGTCTAAGTGTGTTATTATCAAATTTGGGGAAGTTGGAATGGACCCATCAATGATAGCTCATGTTTTAAATTTCAATGACGAGCCATTAATTATACCCCAAAACTGCATATACCATTTGAGAAGTATACGTCAAATAATATTGATATACTATAATAATGTGATAGCTTATTTTCAAAAGAAAAACTTGATCAAGGCTTTTTTTATAGGTGGGAGATGGATGAAAATAATATTGAAAGCAAATTTTTTGGGCAGATGGTAGATCAAAAGACAACTATATGTCTTTTGGAGATGTTGTGATGTTTGACACAACATATAGAACCAACAAATGGCAAATGACATTCGCACCCTTCACGATAGTAAGTCATCATATGCAATCAATATTATTTGGGTATGCTTCACATGCCTATGAAATTGAAGACTCTTTTATTTGGCTATTTGAAACATGACTAGAATGTATGACAAGCATCCTATTTGTATTATCACAGATCAAGACATATTCATAAAGTATTTTCGAGCACGCGACGTAGATTTTGCATATGGCATATTCAAAAGAACGCAATAATTGATCTTAAAGATTTGATGACAAAAAATGACTTTGAAGATGATTATGCAAACTAGTTTAAAATTTGATATGTTTTTAAATGTTCTTTTATTTATCATAACCGATATGTCATATATAGTAAGATGTGTATTGTCTATGTCCTTTTATTATCATTTACCTTATTAGTTTTACATATTGAGCTTTAACTCATGACAGGATTCCTCCCTTATATTGATCCTACAAGTAGATGTGGTTAATCGATGGATCAATGTGATTGTGAAATGCTCGCAATGATGATGCTAGCATGTGGCATGAGTCGCTAATTTGATTTATTCTAGTCATGAGTTGTAGTAGAGAAATAATGTCTTATTTGATGAATCTTAATTGTAATAGAAGTATGTTAACCTCTTGATGAACTCATGTTATATATGAATTTTATGTACTTTAATTTATATGATATTTTGTATTATTTACTTTTCATATATATTGAATAGTCAAAGTCAAGATAAGATGTAAGTTAAGCGAGGAGCAAAATGTCTCCAAACACGTATTGGGATGGGATTTGATGGTGTGTCGGATGTCATTTTTGGAATCTCATGTACATTGTAACATATATTATGCTTTACATAAGGAACATGAGAGATATACTCTTTTGTGCATTAGGCTAAGGTGCAAAATCCCTTGAAATGTATACATTTGAAGCTCATAGAATACTCAAAGATAGGAGTGTTCACGGGTCGGATTTGACCCGACTCAAACTAAAATTCGATCCAACTCGATTGATTTTGTTCGGGTTAGATTGGGTCGGGTTAATGACAAGTTAGTCATCGAATCCAACCCAACCCGATCTTCATTTGGTCGGATTGGATCAGATCGGGTCATCGATTTACCCGATTGAATTTTTCATATATTTTTATTTTTTTATACTATTTAACATCAATTATATTTAAAAAAAGAAAAATATATTTTTTAAAGGTTTATAATGATTTTAAAGGGTATAAAGTATAATTGTTTTCATATATTTTAATTTTTAAATAATATAAAATTCTTATCAAGAATAAATTAGTTTAAATTTAATAAAAAATATAAATTTTGGATCATCCGGTTGAGTCGGGTTAATTGGTTTCAAAAATTTGAGATTCGTATTCGATCCATTGGCGATCGGGTTATGATCGGGTCAGTTCGGGTCTGGCCCGACCAACGATCTGATCCAACCCAATTGAGATTGGATCGGTTCGGATCGTCGGGTTCATTGAATCGGTTTACCCAATTGAATTTTTCATATATTTTTAATTATTTTTTATACTATTTAACATCAATTATATTTAAAAAAAGAAAAATATATTTTTTAAAGGTTTATAATTATTTTGAAGGGTATAAAGTATAATTGTTTTCATATATTTTAATTTTTAAATAATATAAAATTCTTATCAAGAATAAATTAGTTTAAATTTAATAAAAAATATAAATTTTGGATCATCCGGTTGAGTCGGGTTAATTGGTTTCAAAAATTTGNTTACTAAAGTCATATCAAATTTTAAGTTTTTTTAATATAATTTTTTTAAGATAAAATAAATTTACTCTTTATGTTATCACTGAATATTAAAAATTATTAAAAATAATATTATTTTCATAATGATGTAATTCAATTGAATTGAGTCCACACTCTTTCAATTTGATTAATGACACAGACGATTACTAGAAATGACAAATTTCTTATTCAGCCATTTCATAAGCAGAGACAGCATCACGTCTTCTATAGCCATCAAAAGATTGCATGAATGAGATAACTCTTTAAAATTCTTCGAACATGCCTTCTTGACAGTCACCGCTTTGTAAAGTTGGTTGAACAGTGCGCCGTAAGAGAGAAGCATTGGTGATCTTGGGCATCTGGGGGTAAAAGCTCGGTGCAGTCTACGTACATTATTTCCATCAATAACGTTCTTTTATATACTTATCACTCATAACTTTCTTTTTCTTAACATAAAAATTCTAACATCTCAATTCCTTAAATAATTCTAAATATGAACTCATATTTGGGGCATTTGAGTATTTTAAATATAAAAATAACTTATCAATCCTATTGTTATCAAACAGTACACTATTTTTCAGTAGTATTCTTATCCAAATATATAACTGCTTATTCTTTAAAATCAACTTCAATGCTTAAAGTACTTCAACACTTAAAAGTACTTATTTTTTATTAGCTAAATTAAATGGACTCTTACTAATTATTATTAGCACAAAAACTTTTGTCCCAACATATATAACAATTTATGTTTTAAAATAAATTTCTAACACTTAGGCTTGAGTTTTTTTTAATTTCCATTTGGTGCCGTAATTAACTTTATTACATCATAACTTTATTACTTATGCTATAATTGCCATTGGGTGCTATAATTAACTAAACAAAACTTATTCGCAGTGGCGAGCTCCAAGGCCGGAACCTCCGTAGTAGACGGTGTTGTAGTCCTCGTCAAGGACGGAGCTGTAACACAAGAAATTGTCGGCGAAGCGCCGGTACGTGATCGGCGGGGGTTCGTAGAAGCCATCCTGCCGGTTCTGCATGACCTCCATTCCCCTGATGTAGGCGGCCTTCCCCCACCCCTGGTCGGCGAAGTGGCCGCTGCCCATGTCCGTGATGGTGTGCTGCCCGCCGTTCCTCATGTTCAGGACGCTGCCGGTCCACTTCACCGTCCCGGCGTCCGGAAAGTTGCCATTCACGAATATGCTCATGGGCCAGTAGCCAACATTCGTGTTCTGTATCACCAGCCACCAAACCTTCATATCTTCATCCTGCCGCATGAAAGCATGCATTCGTCCATTTATAACTCTTTGTTATAATAAAATTCCTTGATTGTGAAAATTATAAATAATTTATATATCGATAAAGTCATATACATATATACCTTATAGATGATAATGGATACTTCACGCTGTACGCCGTCGTAGTCCGACGGAGGCTCCATCGGAGTGCCGAGCGCATACGAATCGTTAGTCTGAACGAACCCCGGGCAGAGCAAGTTGTAACAGCCAGTGTTGTGGTATCCATCGGCCTGTCCATATACATATATATATGGTACAAAAATAGAATATTAATGTGCATCACATTTAATGTACTGGTAAATAAGTAAAAGTTTAAGTAACCATACTTATTGGTAAATGAATTAAGAATAATAAATATATAAATAATTAAATAATGATGATTATTATATAAGTATTCTAGGTATTCTTTATATATATAAAATTAAGTTGACACATAGTATTAGAAAGTCTACGACCGAGTTGAAAAATTGAGATAATAGTCTTAAGTTCGAATTTCGGAATCACCAATTTAGTCATAGGAATATCACGAAGGCCCCGTTTGGGGATGGGAACCAGGCCAGAACTTGGGCCTGGTTCTCGGTAGTTCTGGCGAACGGATGCAAAAAAAAATGGTAATGATTACTAGAATCAAGTTCTGATCAAAGCTCATATGACTAAAATTTGGCTGGTCTGAGTTCTTGCCAATGGCAAGAACTTGACTTGATTCTAGCTGAAGGTTGGAATCAAGTTTCTCCTTTTTTTTTTTTTTTGCTTTTCAATTTTTTCAACTTTCTTTTATTGCTTTTATTTTTTACTTTCTTTTTTTCTTAACTTTATTTTGGATATTATATTTTTATATTATCTTAATTTTTTTAATTAGATCATCCTTCTAATTAAGTCACTTAATTAAAATATTATTACACTAATTTATATTATTATATT
>LTAE01009837.1:5745-17852 GCA_001647135.1 Pontederia paniculata
CCCCCCCGCCCCTCTTGGTGTCATCCAGATCTTATCAGAGCCTTGGTCGCTCACAAATTTGTAACTGCATACAAATCACATATAGATTTAACAATCTAGAGTGTAAATGACATCAAATAGTTTTACCCTAGGTGAGGGACAATCTACTTCTATGATTTATCCATGTTATTTATGTCTTGTATGAACATAGTGTTGATGATTGTTACTTTATTGCTATATTCATTCTATTGAATTTCATATCTATTTGTGTCTTACATACTGGGTGTAAAGGCTCATGAAAAATATCATGTAAGTGATTGATACTGTAGTAGTTGGTTGTGCTAGTGGCATATGCAACAACATATTACTCACGATGATGTTGATGTTACGCACATGTCTAAATCTTAGCGTTCTTTTGTTTGACTTAAGAAAAGTTGTAATAATCTCTAGAACTGTGTTGCATTCTCATGATGCATTTGAGTTGAGACACTTTTCATATTTGTTAAGACTTCCACATTTTGAGTATTCGAATATTTTTCTTTCATTCAATAAAGTCTTCCACTTTCACACTAATTTTATTGACTAGTAAATATAGTCAAGTTTTTTGTCAACATATTAAAGTCTTTTGATCTCTTTTTGCTTTCTGCTTATGGAAAATATGGAAACTGAGGAATGAAGCCCACTTCCGATCCAAGTAGGCTACCATCTCTATAGTGTGGGAGAGGACTTTGGCAGGACATGTGGAACATGTAAAACACCACACAACTGAAGCACCATCCCAAGACCCAAGACCCAATCTGGGTCCAGTGGGAGTCTTCTCTTCTTGGATGGGTGAAACTCAACTCTGATGATCATTCACCAGATCAGATGAAGCATGGGGAGCAAGTTTCATAATCCATAATGACGTTGGGAGTTTCATTTGTGCAGGCTTTCTCCGGAGGGACATAAGCATAGTACTTCAGATTGAAGCTTGGGGATTAATGTGCGAGCAACTCGAATATCGTGCTATCTCGTGTGAAACGGATTCCACAAATTTGGCGAAATCATCCTTAAGAAAGTTGTCCGTGGAAAATCTTGAATATGTTAAGGAACATTTAGTTCGATATAGCATTTTTTGACCACTTCACTTGTAATCATATTTGCTGCGAAGCTAATAGACGGTGAATTTTTTTGGTTAACTTCGGGAGGGAACTCTCAGTTGACACCGTTTAGGGCGAGAACCATTCGTAGAACCTTCTCGATATTATGTATGACGATCCATTAGCTCGCTTCATTAATAGATAAACCCTTTCCTTTGAAAAAAATAAAAAAATATATTATTTTTTGTCACGTGACGAAGTATGAATTTTGATATGTCTAGCAAACAACAAAATAAAAAATAATTTGATAATTCAACTTTTACTTCTTTGGAATGTATTTTTATCAAAAGCAAATATAACCGAACTCTAACGTTGATTGAAAAATAGAGCGAATGATATTTTTCACAACTTTAAAAATATAGAGCGATTAGAAATCTTCTTTAAGTAATAATAATAATAATAATAATAATAATAATAATAATAATAATAATAATAATAATAATAATAATAATAATTTTGAATTACTATCTCATGCATCTAGTTATATGAAATTCAATCTCATTATATGAAAATAAACTAATTTATTGATACTCTAATGATAATTAGTCCCGCCAAAAGCCAGAGTGCGTCCTCTTATCTCTCAAATGGCAAGTTTTACAATTATCGATTTCGTTTATTTTGAAAAAAAAATAAAGTTTAGGTAAATACTTCTGTTAGAAAACAATTTGTTTTCATAAATTTAATATATTATTGTTAAATATAAAGCAAAGTGGTATAAAGAATATAAATATTTTTTTGAGGGAAAAATACTTATTCATTTTCGAAAATTTAAATTTCTTTTTTGGTTAAAAAGAAAGTGGGCCGACCAACCTATTTTATGTTATTAAATAAATAAAGGAAAAATATTTTTTAAAAAAGTACTTTCATCAAAACATGTTTATTTAAATAAAAAAATAAAAAAACATCTATTTTTATCGTTTAACAATTATTAAAACTCTTCTGTTGATCAACTACACATAACTTAAGAAAATAATTTACTTTTATAAAAAAAAATTATTTTTCTCATGGATTTGTCACTCTATTCTCAATTTAACTTTTCTCGAATATTTAAAATCATCCACAAAATACATAAAATTAAATTATTTTTTTATAATTGATTTCTTAAAGTTTTATTATTCCTAATAATTTATTTTCATCAAAACAAATGAATTTTCTTTTTTGAAATCAAAATAAGAAAATTTGTGAAAAATAAATATAACGTGTGTTTTGGAAATAAATATAAGATATAAAGATTGCGGTTTCGAACTCTCATAGCCCCATATGAACGTGATTGTTCTCTCTTTTGTTTGCTTGCTTGCTAATGTTTTTAGGTGCAAAGTGGAGAATCTTGAGGCGTTTGACTGTAATACATTAACTGCATTCATTTCTCTGTCGTTAGTGAGTAGCTATTTTGGAAAGGTGCACAGGCATGAAGTTGACATTTCTTTTAGAAAAAAAAGTTATTTGTTTTTAATCTCGCTAAATATGCTAAAGTTAATTTGGCCAATTATTTCAACTAACACATGAGGAATCCATAATTGGAAAAAAAAATGTGATGTCCTGACATAATTCTCAATTATGAGTTATGAATTGATTTTCTTTGTTTGATTATGGCGGTGGTAGGACTTTATTGTTTGTTTTATAAGTCTTGTCTCATGGGTACATTTCAAACTTGTATTCTTCAACTGTTTTTCACGAGAAAAATAAGGGTATAGGTGCATTATGTATTATTATAAGTTAATAATTATGTGCTAGGAGCAAATTTGTCGTTTAACCTAGGGTTTCTTTTCACTTTCCTTTTCTAAATATATATTTTCACAAAAGTAATCACTAAATTTTAATATTAATCACTGACAACATCTAAAACTTTTCAAACTGTCACTTAACCTTAAATACTCCCCCTACGTTTTCTGTTAATTTTATCTCTAATAGTTTCTTCTTTTTTTATCTATGAATCCCAACAAAAACTTCCTTCTCCTATGCCACCCTTCCTTCCTTCCTCTTATTGTTGCCCCTTTCTCTCCCTCCTCCAAGGAGAGAGGAGGCTATAGATTATACTCCTTTTTTCTTTGGAAAAAATTAAAATTTCATATTTTTAATTAAGAGCTAAAAAATATTTTATAAATATTAAAGAATAAAAAAAATATAAAATTAAGCATCATGATGTGTGTTGGGCTAATCGCCCTCGCCCTTCTCTTATGTCTACTCTTATTTTTGCGAATGATTGCCCCTTTCTCTCCCTCCTCAAGGAGAGAGGGGCTATAAATAAAACCTCATGTATCTCACTCCATTAAAAAGATCTAGTATGAATCTGACTCAGACACAAACCGTATTTAGATTAATGATTTTGGATTTCTAGTAGGTTTGTAAATTAAGGTATCAACTCCATTTTAATATTAGTGAAAATCTAGAATTCCCTAAAAAATATTCCAAGGCCACAAAATAATATCTCCAAAGATCAATTGTTTCTTCATGTCACTGTCATAGAAAATTGTTCTTTCTCCATCTATCTCCTTTTCTTCTCTTTTTCTCTCCCTTGGTGAAGAGGTAAGAACTTGATTCCTCTTCCTTACGATCTAAGTTTTCTCTTTCCCTCCCCTAAATTCTTTATACCAAAATCACGTCAAGAGAAACTGAAAAATATCAACATCAACGAGGATTATGGAGGAACGGAGGCAAAGGATTTCAGGAATGACAAAATCAAATACCCATAAAAAATGATATATTTACACGCGGATCCCTTCTAAATATAATTTCTTGACAGAGTAATGCATTATAAGTTTTGGTCCCTAAAATATAAATAGATTGTGAATTGGTATCCAATTATTGTTAGATTCATGCATTTTATTTTAAGTTTTGATATAATTGCATAATAATCTTTACATGGAAATCTAGTTTTAATCACATGAAAAATAAAGAGACACACCCATGCATAGTATCAAACATGGACCACATATTCCTTGAACAAGGGCCACATCTATAGGGTTGTTCCTCTGACCATGTTGTCGAGCGACATGATCTATGCAGTACCTGACACAGACCATGCTCGCATAAGACACAACACACATACATAAGGGTCGTATCCTAAGCTATGTCAATTGGAAACACGACATATGTCATATTGGACATGGTCTACGTCGACCTAAATACAGAGAAATTATATCAGACTAATTTATATTATTCTATTTTAATTGGATTAAGTTATGACATGGATGATGATGGAAGGATGAACCACCGACACAACTTATGAACATACCCCACATCATTTAAACATTGTTGACATCATTGAAACACCATGATTCCTTATGCTTGAATGGCACATGTTTCGTATAGGATCCCTCTTTGTCCTTGTTTTGCAAAGGACATCCATGACTTCGCCATTTAAGACACAGTTCAGGTTAAATCCTAACATGGCAGGTTAAATCCTAACATGGTGCACATCGATGATTAAGACTCGAAAATGTATGTTGATATGATTCGTGTCGATAAACATGACCCGCGTTCAAATTTGACATGACCCAAGTTGACGAGGTTGTGATAACATGTTTTCCCATTTTATTGAAACCTTAGCTGATGAATTATCTTTAGATTTTATGTTATGATAAGGACTAATATTGGCAAAAGATATGAGTTAAACAAGATAACTAAATAAAAAGTTAAGGTCGTTATGTATTGCATTGTTGGAAGTCATTGATATATCATCGCATTGTTAAGGCAAGTAGTTAGTTGTAGCGAAGCTACTTAGTTCCTATTGTAGATCTTGCTCCTCACTGTGTGAAAAAGAGGATTCTCAAACATCCTTCCCTTGTGAGCATATGTCGTGGTTTGTGCACCAACACTGACCATTGTATTAATGGACCTCCTAAAAACTTAAGAGCATTATTTCATAAAATCACCTCAAAGTCAATAATGAGATAAGTAAAAAATAAGAATAGTAATCACATTGTAATAAGAGTATTGCACAAAAATGAAGCAACAATTGAAACAAAATATTCACTAGAAAGTGTTGAAATCAAAGCATTGATATTGGATAAGATAACACATTGCACTGTATAGAGGATCGTTGATTATTGACAATGATATCACATTATACAATCTTAGCTTATTTTCATGATTTATGATATCATGATCTTTATATCTACTTGTAGTCTTACATATTGAGCTTTATAGCTTATGAGAGAATTGTCTCCCCTTGGATCCTACAGGTAATTGATATGCAAAGATATGTCAGTTGGGGTGCGGTGGCTGGTGCTTGCGATGGGTGCGACTTGCACATGGTTATGATTCATAGGTGTCTCTTTCGTTTCGTTTCTTATTGAGTTGTAAACTTTCATAGTTTAATATGGTTGGAGAAACTAGATATTTATATTTGATTTAGACTTTCGTAAGTTACGAAAGAGTTTTATATTTATGTTTTAAATTTTATAATCTATTATGCATTCATGTTGGCTGGTCAAATAATCAACTTTATAGTTAGAGCATTTGCATAGATGTCGTAGCGTCTTTAGGAGGTTATTCTTCCATGTGACAGTGTGTACATCTTAGGGCGTTACACTTAGGAATCATAGTCTAAAGTCGAGACTCTCCATACATTTCATGTGCAAAGCATCACGAATAGTCGTAGCATCATTCAAAATAAAGTAAATGTTATGCTTTATACATTCTTCTATGATTGATACCAATCATATATTATTTTATGATATATGAAAAATGCAGATGGCTATCAGACATGCAATTAACCGTCAAGATCGGGCCACTCAAAAGTAAAAGACATGCAGAGCAAAGCTCAAAGCAGCCAAACCACGTGAAACCAACAAGGCCAACAAGTTCATGCACCTAATGATACCATCCAACATTTCTTGAAATTCTTATCCTCGCTATTTGATGGTTCTGGTGATTTTGAAAAGATGGGTGAATTCTATGGAGGAAACATTTACATTGATGCAATTTTCTAAAAATTGAAAGGTTATATATGCAATTCATTGTCTCGCCAAGGACTTGTGGAACACTATGAAAGTCACTAAGTTTGTTGACCAGGAAGTGCTTGGGGGAAGTTTCAACGAAGTCTTACAGATTTAGTACTTTCCTGCCTACCAATACAGTTTGAAGCAACGTGAATTCCTGCAATATCAATAAGACAACATGATTATAGCACAATACTTGAAACAAGTTTATAAGGTTGGAGAAGTACAATACATTGAAGAAAGATGAAAGAGAATGAGTTGGTCGCGTTGTCCAAGATTTGGACCTAGAGCTTAGGACCAAGACCATTTGGGGTAACTGTAAGACCATCAATGATGCATCTGAGCTAATTAAACACTTGGAAGGGATGATGCTAAATGCCAACAAGAATAAAAGGAAAAGCCTTAATGCAATGGGTTGTGCAGAATCAGCTTAGGTGGGATCAATGATGCCAATGCCACAATAAGAGAGATAATTGCTGAGACCACCATGCAAGGTCATATGCTCATCATGAAGCACCATCAACACAACAACTGTTTCCAGTCACCACAATGTACTTGTACCTATTGTAGACTGAATCACCTTAGAGAATGTCATAGGAAGACTGGATCATGCACCCACTGTAGGAAGTATGAGCATTACATCAAAGATTGTTGCGATAGAAGGAAGGAAGGCTTGAATCCCCGAAGCACAAGAGGTGCCAATTCATTTGTTGGAGGCAAAGCCTACAATATAAAAGCAAGTGCAACCCAAAACAATGAACATGCCATTAGAGGTACCATATTCGTAGGTGGACTTATTGCCACAATATTATTTGATTTAAGTGATAGGCACACATTTATGTCCATCGATTGTGCTATTGCAATGAATGTCATTAAACGACATGAGTTGTGAAATGAATATCACAACACTAATAAGAATCCTTCATGTCATCAAGTACATTCATAATGTACCAGTGACAGTGGAAGGTAAAGACTTTCAACATATTTGATAGTCATTTCCATAGTAGATTATGACATCATCTTAGGTATGAATATATTGACATACCTTGATGCACCATTATTATGCAAAAAAAAGAATATCATCATCGACATTTGCAACGACCCAGAAGTAATAATTAGAGGCATTCCATCGGACGAGAGCAAGGTGATCATCTTAGCAATTCAAGCTCATCATTGCTCAACAAGAGTTGTAGAGGACGCTTAGCTATTGTCGTCAACATGGAATTCTCCACTAAGGATCCTCAACGACTATATCTCATCCGAGATTTCTTGGATGCCTTTCCATAAAACATTTTCAAATTATTGCCGCAAACATCGAGCTACTTGCAGGAATAGAATCAATTTCCAAAGCACTGTATCGCATGACACCGACTGAGATACAAGAAATCAAGAAGAAAATTTAAGAACTCCCTCGAAAGATTTTATCTGATCGAGGTCTCACCTTGAGATGCACCAATCTTATTTGCGAAGAAGAAGGTCGACTCTTTCAGGTTGTGCATCAACTACAAAATGCCCAACAAGGTGACTATGGAAAATAAATATCCATTATTGCACATCGATAATTTATTCGACTAACTATCTAGAGTTGCGATCTTCTCAAAAATTGATCTACATATCTTCTCAAAAGTCGCCGAATAAGATATACCAAAGACAACCTTTAGGTCGAGGTTTGGTCACTACGAGTTCCTTGTTATGTCATTTGGACTAACAAACGCGCCTGCAACATTTATGGATATTACAAATATGATGTTCAAACCTAGTTAGATCTATATTTTTATTATTTTTGTTGATAACATCCTGATATATACATTAAGCCCAAAAGAAAATCGATAACACCTCAAGTTCGGAAACCTTACGTCAACACCAACTATAGGCGAAATTATTCAAGTACGAGTTTTGGCTGGAAGAGATCATGGTCCTTGGACACGTTGTATCCAAGCAAAGCATTTCGATGGACCCTGGTGTCAAATTGGACATCAACGAAGAATGTTGTAGAGTTTCACAACTTCTTGGGACCTGCAAGCTGCTATAGAAGGTTTATCAAGGATTTTTCAAATATTGCATCACTATTGACAAACATGACAAAGAAAGGCACCAGGTCCATTTGGTCTTCAAACTGCAAACAAACTTTTCAAGGGCTAAAGACTCGATTGACGATAGCATCAATACTCACAATTCATTCTGAAAGTGATGGATATGGGGTTCAAACTGATGCTTATGATATCGAGCTCAGTTGTGTACTCATGCAACAAGACAAGGTCATGGCACACACATTAAGACAATTGGAGAAACATCAAACAAATTATCCTACACATGTGATGCATGCTAAGAACATAGAAAATTCGCTAGCAAGTGCACCAATCATATTAAGTAATAGAGAAAGTGAGTAAAGTATCATTCCTGTGAGGATATATATTCTTATCTATCTAACCCCACAAGTTAATAGGAGATAACCAGAGTTTTAGATAAAATAATTTACAAAAGGATAAGATAAGATAAGATAAAGAATAAGATAAAAAGGAAAAAAATAAGATTTTGATGAAAACAAGCAGTAGACTAGGATGAGATAAGATAAGATAAGAAGAAATAATGTTTTACCTAAATTTTAATTGAAGTTCAATTTAATCAAATTTCTATGTGGATTAGGCTATACCAAAATTTTGATTTTCACTTCAAGATGAATCAACTACCTCAACTCTAGATGGACTCGATCGTTCCTCTCCAGGATGATAATTTAATCTACCAAAAATTAAGATGCATGAAAATGTAATTCTTAAGCTATTGATTTTGTCTTTCCAGGATGACAATCAAATAGACTACACACCTAAGGTATTTTTCTTTAGGATGCTACCTAGACATGACATGCACCGCTTCAAATAAATGTTTCACAAATCAATCTCAAAGACCAAAGACAAATATTCTCTATTCCTATCCAAGATGCTAGTAAAAATTTAATTATCAAAAATCATGAAAGAGCATTAGGAACAACATTCATACGCATAAGAAATTTGAAGAACTAAGTCAATTAATAAAAGGGTTCCATATGTTTTTTACTTATACTAAAATTACTCCATGAAATTAAAATAAAAATTACATAGAGAGTCCATCATTCGAATTACAAAGAAAGAATATTACAATGAAGAACAATTAAGAATATAAATACCTCGAAAATCATCTCCTCAAAATCTACATAGCATGACCTCGTCTTCTTCTCCAGGTTCGGCTCTCTCTAAGGTTAAAGCATAATCTCATAAATGAGGCATTTGAGTCTTATTTATAGATTTTCAACCACATCATGTGAGAATCCTAACATGTCAAACTTCAATTTTTGCCAAAATTTTATTAGATTTTCACTTAATCTCAAATCTAAATAATCAAACGATAAGATTTTACCAATTTAGATTCAATTAAAACTTCTCCTGAATCAGAATTTTCATGGCTCATGACCGAAACTTAACTTTGGTATTGTCAGGATTTCACAACCCATGAAATAGATTTCATGACCATGACTAAAAGGTTGCAATTCATCTCAAAATCTTCACGACATATGACCAAGATATCATGACTGTACCAAATATAATCTTCTATATTATCATCTCATTCGCTCAAGACTGTGAAAATGCCTGGTCGTACATAATTGGTAAGTTCAGCTCAGGTGTGCTCAAGATTGTGAAAATGCCTTCACGAGCCGTGTTAATTAGCACGGACGTGAAAATTGCAAGTCATGCTTCATATCAACGTTGGTGGTGTCACAACTGTAAAAATGGTTTTCATGGCCGGTGACAACTATTTAGTAATATGCTTGAATGCACTCATGACCTTGACAACTTCGTCACGACCGTGATTTCTGATTTGTTGTTGTTGTTTTGGCTCCGAATCCACACTAATTTGTTGAGGTTTTTCCTTCATTGCTCTCCTAAATATCCTAGACATAAAAATGAAGAATATTACTCTAAGTTTGAAAACCAAAATGAAGTGAATTATTAAACAAAATGATGCATGAGACGATGAAATTGATAAAAATTACACTAAATCTGCTATGAAAAATATGACTAAATTATCATGCATCAGCATGACCTTGAGTTGGTTGTAGTGGTCTTTGTTCAAAAGATCTATATGCACTATTTATATGGCGAAATATTGGAGGTCTCTACACACCATAAGAATTTGAAGTACATCTTCTTTCAATAATACCTCGATAGGAGACAAATAAGATAGATTGAGTTCTTGATGGATTACAAGTTCACCATCGGCGACCACTTAGGCAAAGAAAATTAGTTGCTGACGCCTTAAACTGAAAGTGGGAAGGATCATTCGATTTCCTGATGATGCACAAATGGAGTCAAATAGAGAATATTTTACAATGTAAATCCAAGGCCTAGTAGAAGTGGAGCAACATTGATGATGCACGTGGTTATCAATGCACAAATGGAAGATGTTGAGTACGAGCACATGGATAACAAATGCAATTGAGGCACAAAGGACTTCATGATGTCTGTGGTTGGTGTAATAAGATATTGGGATTGTTTGTGGGTCCCCAACAACATTATGATCAAAAGAGAGGTATTGAATGGACGTCACAAGTTAAAGTTTGTCATCCATCTAGGTACCATAGAGAAGCTTCTAGTGGAGTAACATTAAGAGTAAAATCATGAATTATATATCTCGATGCATCGTGCATCAAAAGCTGAAGATCAAACATTAGAGGTCGCACGACATGTTCAAGCCCTTAAGCATCTTGAAATGGAAATGAGAGCACATCACGATGAACTTTGTGACAAGTATATCCCACACCAAGAGAGGTTATGATGCGATATGGATAATAGTTGACCGATTGACAAAGTCCACATATTTACTTCCGATAAAATGGAAACAATGAGTGGAGAGTCTGATGGATTTGTACATCAGAGAGATCATAAAACTACACAGGATTCCTATCTCTATAGTGTTAGATGAAGACCTTCAGGTTACAACCAAATTCTAGAGGAGTTTCCAAGACTCTTTTGTAATGAGGCTGAGTTATAGCATATCATTTCACATGCAAAGCAATGGGCAACCAAAGAGCACTATTCAAACAATGGAGGACGTGCTCTAACGGAAGTTGGGATGAGCATATGCTAGTAATTGAGTTCGTATACAATAATAGCTACCACCCCAATATTGGCATAGCTCCTTTTGAAGCCTTATATGGCAGACCATGCCACTCATCGGCATATTGGAATGAAGTAGGTGAAAGAAAATTGTTAGGCCCAAATGTGGTGCAATAATATACTAGCAGGAATGATTTAATTAGAAGAAGAACAAATGCCTCACCAACGCCATCAAAAGGCCTGCAAATAGAGGACAAAAGAACATATTTTTAATATTGGGGACATAGTCATGTTGAAGGTTTCACTTACCAAACACGTCATGAGATCAACAAGAGGAGAAACTTAGCCTTTGTATGTAAACCTATTCGAAATGATAAAATTGGTTGGAGAAGGAGCATGCAGAAATAGCACTATCCCCTTCATACGGTCGTGTGCACTATGTCTTTCATATGTTCATGCTTAGGAAATATTGTAGGATCTGGATGACACCAAGGGGGGTGAATTGGTGTATTAAACTTTTTCTACAATTTCTAGATTGATTAGTTATAAAAGCGGAAGCATACAGATGCAGATATAAACAATAAGAGGGAAGCAAGAAACAAAACACACACAAACAAACAGACATAGGTTTGTTGATGAGGTTCGGTCGAACTCCTAGCCTACGTTCCCACTCTGGCCTTCTCGAACTCGAGACCTTCGGAGATCACTAAACTCCTTCTTCAAGGGCAAAGACTCCCTTACAACTTCTCCTTTTTTTCTCAGAGGACAAGGAGACAACCTCTTACAAGTTCACTCTTGAACTCACTCTTCCTTCTATCCTAGATTCTTCACTCGAATAACAAAAGGAGGAACTAAGGCTTTTTCCACTCTAGCACTCACTAGCTAAATTTGCCAAAGTTATTTCCCAAGACTCTTGGGATTATAATATATACTCTGCAAAAATGACCTAATTTGTC
>LTAE01009838.1:1060-17850 GCA_001647135.1 Pontederia paniculata
TGAGCGTGGATGAGGGGGAGATGCCTTTGGAATATGCGATACCAATTCACATGTCACTCATGAACTTGGGTAAGTGTGTGAAGGAGGCATCTTGAGGGTGACAATGGAGTGTGCGACATGTGACCTTAGGGAACTGTGTTGAGGGATAGCCATTAGGTTGTTGACTCCCTACGTTATTGTTTGATTACCTATTGGATGGTCTTGATCACTTCTAGTTAGGGCATGGAGAGGGATGATGCCCGCGACGGGTTCAGTAGCTTGAACGTTGCCTGAGCCGGGTCGAAATTTGGGCTGTGATTCAGTGATGGTCTCATCTCTATCATGGATGAACATCATTGACGAGAAGGAAACAATCTCATCCAGTTGCCATATCCTCAAACTTTAATCACCATGCAAGTGTTGGCCTCATCGACGTCCTCTCCGCAAGTATCACATTACCTAAAAAAAATTTAAACCAATAATATACACATAAAAAATAAGTGGTGCCTCTACAGATATGCCTGAGCCCCTCCTATATCAAACAAGGAGAGGGGCGAAGGGGCCAATCGCCTCTCTCCCCACCTCCTTTGTCTAATATAGGATAGGGAATTCCTCTTTTTTTTTACACATTACATATATATATATATTATTTATTACTTATTTAAATTATTTATATGATGTGATGTCGATGGAGAAAAAAATGCTAGTGAGTTAAAACATAGCTGGTTCGAGGATTACACATGGACAAGGATAAGATGTGAAAAAAAAGAATTAAAAGATAAATAATGTATCATTAACAAAAATAAAAGATAAAAAGGAGGAAATATTTTATTGTCTTCAAGAAAAAAAAGAAGAATTTCACGACATTGAATACCATGTTTACCTAATAAAAGATTGTGATCGAATAAGGAATATTGGAGGAGTAAGTGTCGCATGTGCTTGTCTAAAATTAGAAGATCAATTAAACTCCTTACTCATTTTCTTTTGCTTATTTGCAAATATCATATTTCTTTTTACTGTAGAAAAGGAATTGAAGGCTCATTTGCCCACTCAGCCAAACCCATAACTAAATGTCCAAAGCCCCATCTAAACCCTATTATAAAACCCCTAAAACATGCCACCAAACCCTCATTTCTCTACCTCTCTTCTCTCTCTTGACCTCCACTCTCATCTCTAACAGTTAGGGTTTCGAGCTAAATCCTCTCCCATGGTAGAACCACTTCAAAGAAGGAGTTGAAGGAGTGAAAAAAGTCTACTAAGGTAATGGAAAAGAAGACCTAGAGACTTCTAATTGTAGCAGAAATAGAAGGGACAAGGATCAAAAGGGGAAAAAAAGGAGTTTTAGCTCTAAAACTCTAAAGTACGTAGAGGGATCCACTTTTCCTCTCAAAATCATCATTTGGCATTGATTCTTGTAGGATTCGATGGAACTTCATCAAGGCACCTAGTCTTGTACATGAAGGGAGAATGACATTAGATTATCATATTGTGCATGTATACGGATTGAGTTGACATATGCATAAATGAATTGTATAAGATTGATTGTATTGTTCTTATTGGATTGCTACTATGAGCAAATGGATTGTACTAACCAAGAAGACCTAAGAACTAATAGAATTGCATGCACACAAGCAGATTTGTCAATTGTATATGGCAAACCCTAATGCTTATTATGTACTTTGAAACTTAGGGTTTATAAATGGCTAGATGGATTATTAGGTTGTAGTCAAAACTTGAGAGTTATGGCTAGAATTGTAGTGACACATGTACATTTGCCATCCTTATGTTAAAACCCTAATATGTATGATGATAATTAAAACCTAGAATTAATAGATTGTAGAATCTGATCAAGACCTAAGAATTATAGTTAGAACTGTATATTCATGTAAATTATTAGATTGTCATTCTTGTAAAGAAACTCTAATGTCTCTAATGATCATTGAAATCAAGGATTTATAATTTCTAGATAAAACATTGGGATTTGAGCAAAACCTAAGGTTTATTATTAGAATTGCATGTGAACATGTAAGGCAATTGTCGATATTTGGTGCATGAGTGAAAATTCTAGGAAAAGAAAACAAAATTGGGAAAAATAGGGTATGATGACACATTTCATGACCTGTGATCGAATATCACGATTGTGAATTTGCTCATCATGCTCCGTGATGGTATCTCACGGGTCGTGAGGTCGAAGGAAGAAAGTTACATCCCTTTGTAGCAGTCATGAGTCATATTTCATGCTCGTGAATATATTAGTTTAACACTCATGAAGTTCATTTAACAAGCCATGAAATTGAAGAAGAAAACACTGCCTATGTGGGAGCCATGAGCTAGTGTTCACGCCCGTGAAACCAATTTTAGGGGCCATGAAGTTGAAGGAATCATCACCTTGCTGTAGTGATCGTGAACACCCTTTCATGCCCATGAACCCTTGAGTTCACGCCCATGAGACCTATTATCACGGACCGTGAACAACATATATGGCATTAAGTTTATGTTTTGACATTGAATTGATCTATTCTTGAATGGTATATTAATATGATCTATGTTCCTACTGAATTAGATTGTTTCTCATGTAAATTGTATTCCGTGCTTTATGCTAAATAAACTTTTTGATTATTGACAAATTAGGGTTTATGTTCATTGAAAACTTTGTTTAAAGATTGAATCTCATATAGAAGCCGAATTGCATGCTCGATTGTAGGGTTAACTTGTTTGACTAAAATCGGCTCTGAAGAAATTTGGCTCTATCATGCATTGTTAGATAGATTGTCCGTATATTGATTGATTAACCCCAGACATAAAAAGTGGCTACTCTTTGTAGGAATCATATGGATGCATATCATCATCCGGGTCTAGCTAGCTCATAGCTGGTGTACATGCCAACTTCGATGCAACATGAAATAATAATCCTATAACTTGATTGATGATTGAAGTTTATTGAACCATTGAATATATGTTAAAGGATAAGTGGTCATGAACTTATTGATTGAATTAAATTGAATGGAATTGAGCATTAATGTGAAATGACGCTATTGATGTTAATGTTGATATCGATATTGAGATTGAAAAATTTATAAAGATAATCATGTGCTAATTATTTAATTATAATTGAATATACTACGCTATTGTCTTTTTGAAGCTTATGAATATATATATATATATATATATATATATATATATATATATGATAAATTGAATGTTTGTCATGTCATCCCTCGTGGGATGATGTCGTATTCTACATAGTCTAACTTAGGAGATTCTCCCTTGTGCTCTCGATCTGTGCATGTGATTCAGAAGATAGTTCGTGACGACGTTGCTCGTGGCAGAAGATTGCATTTGTTAGGTGTCATCGAGTCATTATCTTATAGTCATGTTACCGAGTCATAGTGTTGGGTTTATATTAGCCTATTGACAATGATAATGAACTCATGTTAGTCTGTTGATGTATTATGTGACCTTTTATGTTGAGAATCACCATGGGTTATGGATATACTTTGAATTTTGAATCCTTTATGTTTATATAAAAGTTTTCGCTATAAGATTAGATTATGTTTCTCAATTAATAAATGATAGATATAATATTTTAAGTACTTCCACTGATAGTTAGGAACAAACATATATATACAGAGAAAGAGAGAGAAAAAGGTATATATATAGAGAGAGATGGAGTCAGGAAATTTAATCAGGGAGTGACATAAAAATTAATCCAAAAATAAATGTTGAGCATATTAAATAGCGATAAATAATTAAAACAAAATATATTAAAATATAAATAAAAGTTCATTACAACTAATTGATAAGTTTTCCTCATTAATTTAAAAGGGCAAATTAATATTCAATTTGAAAATTAAGCTAGAGGTACGTGTACATCTCTATTCCAGTTCCATCGTAAAATTAAATTATATAATAGGAAAAATATTCAAAATTTAACAAAAGTCATTATTTCAATACTTACTCTTTTAAAATACTTTATTTTTTTAATGAAGAATTTATCAATAATGACATATTTTAATATCAAAATAATCTCTTTCAATATAAAAGTTATCGGACATAAAATATAAAAAACCATGACATCAAAACATATGTAAATATTGATTATTAAATGTTTGATAATTGTTATTTGTTAGCTATATCAGTATATCTACTAAAAAAATATATAAATTTGCATTTGAAAATTATTCATAAAATAACATAAGTTGTTTAGAGAAAGAAATATTGCAAGTTAAAAGCAAATGATAAAAAAATAACTTGAGATGAACAATTTGCATTTAAAAAAATTATTAATAAAAGAAGATAAGTTGTTTAGAAAAAAAAAGCATTGCAAGTTATCAAAAGCAAATGATAAATAAAAAAATAACTTGAGATAAACAATTTGAATTTAGAAGTTATTAATAAAAGAAAATAAGTTATTTAGAAAAAAAATATTACAAGTTAAAAGCAAATGATAAATAAAGAAAAAAATTGTGATAAAATTAATGTAGAATGGTGGAATCGAACAAAAAAACCCCAACATTGCTAGCCTTCCTAAAAAATTCTTCTGTGAGTGACTCGGTGGATATGCCTGTGTGTTCTCACACGTGCAAATGACCTAATATTGGAACATGTTGGGAGTTGGGTCGCTTAATCCTCTCTCTATCATGCCCATGCAATGCCACTTCCAAACCTCGGAGTCAACCAACTTGGTAGAATATGGTTATGGGCGAGTCTTGTCCTTTCTTCTTATTGTGGTTACTAACAAAGCATTTGTTCCAAGTCTGGCTAAATACTTATGGGTGTTAATATTTCTCTTATATGCAGGGTATGGCTTCATATTGGAAGCATTCGCCCTGCAAATGGTGGTATCTACTTGCAGTACTGCTCAGTACACAGTTACACAGTACACAGCACAAATGCATGCATTCATGCATGGTGGATTTTTGAGCCCCACAATCGTTCACGGAACCCAAAGTGGAGGAAGGGAACACATTGGAAATCCAAGAGATTCTTGGACCTTAAGGTTATTTGTCTTCTTAATTAGTTAAGCTAAATGGAATGTTTAGATTACCTACAAATACGTAGGCCAGAGGGAAAATGCCAGGACAACAACATAAAGCCAAAAGTTGATCAGAGAAAAACTACAAAAAGATAACAAGGAAGTAATGCATCTCAACAAGCTGATAATTGTTTTCTAAAAAAACTCTCTTTTTAATACAAGTTAAATACAGTAGGATTAATCAGGATTTAAAGTATAATATATCATTATGTTTATTGTTTTAAACATTTTTAGTTAGAGAAGAGGAATATGAGCAATATATATATATATATATATATATATATTGTGAATTGTGTATGTAGAGCTATATTATAGCACGATTCATTTTTACTCACACTAGTGTGAGTCTTGTTGGAAAATTTAACCCTGACTTGAAGAAAAAGTTAATTAGGATTGAAAGTTTAGTTGGATTATGAGATTAGGATTAGTTTCTATTATACTCAAAGACAAATTTCATTTGATGTTAAACTCTAGTGTTATAAATTAGAGTGTCATGCTCAATAGAAATTAAGTTCTCGACTGAAGGGTTCTTAAAGTTCTGCTCTGTTTTCTCTCTATCTTCCTTTGTTCTCTCTCTGTCTTCTCATATTCTTCATGAGCCGGTAGCTCAAAACCCATCATCTGGTATCAGAGCTCCAGGCAAATGGTCATGGCATAGAGCAAGGAACCTCCATGTGGTCCTCAAGCGCTTCAGTGAAGCCTCATTTGTGCGCCTCCACATGTCTTCGAGGGGGGACGCCTCGAAAGCGCATAGAGGGGAGATCCGTCAAGGGTTTCGACCATGCAGCCACTCATAAGGATGTCACCAACAGCCAACCGACTACACGCAGTAGCGGGATGATGGCGAGGGCGAAGCAGAGGACGGCGACGCAATCACGAGGTTGTGCACGACGGAGGAAAAGCATATGTTGACGAGGCCAACAACATTGTGAGAAACAACCCACAACAGAGAAGACGTCGGCGCGTCTTGGGCCGTGAAGAGGAGTCGAACAGGTAGCCCCCGAGCTCCAGGTCGTCACTCTGCGATGGCAGCTTCAGGCCATCGGTCTCCACCTCGGTGATCTCCCAACCATCTCGAGCATCTAGAAGTTCACCAGGCACGTGTCTCTACACCACCGGAGGGGTGCATTGACAACGTAGAGGACGTCACCTTCACCTCCTTACTCGCACGTCGTCAGAAGTTGTTGAAGAAAATCACATAAACTAGCTAAAACATAGGTGGCAAAGGGACTTGGCCAAACAAAGTCGGGGGACGTCTGGTGTCAAAAAAAGGAAAAATAAGTTGCATGCTTGCATGCATGCCACTAAGTTTAGAATTATGTGGCCAAAGTTGTTGATCCTACTTGTGATGAGCTTCTGAAGAAGGCCATCAAGCCCCCTCATTCAATTCCCAGAATACGCCGGCGACCAAGGAGAGGAGAAGACAGAAGAGAGCCTGAGTTCTCTTAAGTTGTAGGGGCGCTGGAGGCAGCGCCAACGGACAACCACGGGCATGCGCGCTCATGAAGCAGTAGAGCTCAAGGAGGGACAAGGACATCCTCAAGGTCTGAGGCGGTGATAATGTCGAAGGACTGGCATGGTGCTGTGGGTTAGAGGTAGTGCCTTTGTCGAAGGACTGACACGATACTGTGTTCAGACCGATGTTGTTGCACGCGACACTGGTTAGAAGGGCCTATCGGTTGGTGGTCGAGTTCATCGATGGTGTTATCGACGATTGACCAGTGGACAACGAGGACTACGTAGGGTGCGTAGACAATGCGCACGTTAGGAGGACAACAAGGCGGTGGCTCGTGGTAAGCGGACATCGAGGCCAATCTGATCCAGCTCCAGAGGGAGGAGCATCAGAGGATCATATAGAATGCCAGGGCAAGAGGTGCGACCTTAGCAAGAGAACGCCGAAGGACCGGTATTTCCTCCCTCCAGCCAAAGATCAAAGAGAACCAACCCCTCGGGTGGAAGAGCAACGTGCAAGGAACATTGAGCCATGTCGGTGGTTCCTTATATCGCGGGAGGTAAAGATGGCAGCGGAGTGTCGTTCAATTACCAGCAGCTGACTGCTACCAACTACATCACATGGGCGATCAAGGTAGAGGCCTTGATGGATGTCAGGGCATTTGGGATGCGGAAGAGTCGGAGGAAGGAACTATCATGGACGTCAAGAAGGACAAGTTGGCAAGGGCCCTACTCTAAATTCTCCTGGAAGATATCCTTCTATAGGTAGCCAATAAGAAGATGGCTAAGGAGCTCTAGGACATCCTCAAGACGAGGTTTGTCAGAGCAGACCGCGTCAAGGCAGCACGCCTATCAAATTTGAAGAATGATTTTGACGCGCTGTGGATGAAGGAGGGAGAGACACTAGGTGAGTATTCCGGGAAGCTAGTTGGACGTTAGAAAGATATATCAATCTAGGATCGACATTGGACGACGCGGCTCTCATAAAGAAGTTGCTCAACAGCGTGCCAAACTTGTTCTTTCCTTTCATCGCGGGTATTGAACAATTCTGTGATCTCAATACCATGTCATTTGAAGAAGCAATCAGGCGATTAAAGACGTGGGAGGAGCATGCACGTTAGCATGTACTTTTTAGCAATGTAAGTGGGCAACTTTTACTAGCTGAGGCTGAATGGCAGGCACGAAAGAAGAAAGGTGGCGGCGAGTCATCCAAGGAGAAGGACAAAACCTCATATCCTAGCACGGGCGGCAGTCGCGGCCAAGGTGGACGTCGGCGTGGCAGAGACCGTTGGAGAGACCGACGTGGCAGATTTTCGAGCAAGGACAACAAGAATGGCTCAAGTAGAGGTGGATGTGACAAGAGTCACATCAAATGCTATAGATGCAGCAAGATGGGACATTATGCGTCTGAGTGCAGGAGCAAATTACCCACGAAAGAAGCAAATCTTTCATATGTGGAAGAATACCTTACTTATGGCGGCAACCATTGAGGACTGACTGAGATGACAAGATCCTCTCTAATTTTGAAGTGAAGTCAAGATTAAGGAGGAGTATGTTAGAAAATTTAACCCTGACTTGAAAAAGAAGTTAATTAGGATTAGAATTTTAATTGGATTAGGAGATTAGGATTAGTTTCACTTATACTCAAAGACAAATTTCATCTATTGTTAAACTCTAGTGCTATAAATTAGAGTGCCATGCTCAATAGAAATCAAGTTCTCGACTGAAGAGTTCTTAAAGTTCCACTCTGTTTTCTCTCTATCTTCCTCTATTCTCTCTCTGTTTTCTCATATGCTTCATGCGCCAATAGCTCAAAACCCATCATACTGTGCTCATAAATTTGTACTAATAAATTTATGAATTATTATAATTTATAATGCTACGTACTCCTTGCTCATATATATATAAATGTCATTTTTTTATTGCAAGAACCAAAATGAGTGGTAGAGTCTTGTATAGTCTCTTAAAGTTTCATTGGGCTCAACTGAGATTTAGCGCATAATTCCATGAAAAGAGGAGAGAACTTATGTGAAAATATATGCGTGGACAGAAGAGAACCTTTTTTATTATCAAGGTATTAACTCTTGATAGATACAACTATCAAACCAAAACGTTAGCATCCAAATATTATATACTTTCATTTTTAACATATGAGGCCAAAGAGTGTGAGCGTCATAAGTTCACTTTCTTTCATATTCACATTTGAATATGTAAACACTTACATTCAAATATGAGAAGAAGTTAATTGCATCTGCACCTATAGTTTACCCTTAACGTATTATGTTTTTTAAAATACTACAAAAGCAATATTGAAAGAGGCTCGGCCCAACCATGAGGTTTGGGCCCACTGAACCATATGGTCAAACTCTCTTTTGTGCAGAGAACCCAAAAACCTTTGGCAACTCATCGAGGCCCACTTTGATTGCTACATTCTTCTTTCTTTTCCTTTCCTTTCTTTTGTTTTTGTTTTTCTTTAATCCTGCAACGAATGCTTTGAACTTTTACCCAAATAAATTCTATACACAAATTAGATATTAGAAATAGCATAAGAAAGTAAAATAATAATATCGAAACGACTGAAAAGAATAAATCAGCTCACCTTAACAAGTAAACACTGGAACAAAAATGGATCAGGTCAAAGTTATTTATATCTCAGTTGCTGAAAGTAATAGCACCGAAGTAGACAAGAATCCCATAGTTGATGAACTCCAAATATCGGTAAATGTTAAGAGAGATAATAAGCGAAGAGCAATCGTATTGTAATCAAAATAAAGTTATAGTGCCTGATTATCAAGAAAAAAGATGATTCATCGGTCCAAATAATATGTTGACATTATTGCTTCGCATGTCATATGTGAACATTGTTTCAGTTGCTTGGAGGTGGAGGAGGTGGCGCTCTAGGTCTTGCGTACTCGGCAAAGATAACCCAACCATCAAGAAACTGCATTAGGAATGTTAAAAATCAATTAGTATCACAGCAAAAAGTTCAAAAGATACAAGAATTTTGTTTGGATAAGTAGCTTATGAAAATCAGAAGCTGAAAGAATTGGCTGCTACTTCAAACCTTCCCATCCATGCCGTCTATGCCTTTTGCTGCTTCCTCTAAAGTAGCATATCTCACGAACCCGAAACCCTTCGAAAATCCTGAAGTTCGATCAGTAACAACCCTAGCTGCCAAAAGTCAGAAACATGACATAAGTAACTAGCAGTCGAGTTTATTTTTCAGTTTACACCACCTGTCACAAGGCTCCGCCCAAAATGTGTCATAAACCATCACTCTAATTGAGCCACAAGATATCGTGCTATGTGATTTAAGTGCTTGTATGCCTTAGGGAATCTGGGATCTAAGCCTTGGAATGGGTGATGTGAATCCTGCAAGAGAATCACGTACCATCAATTACTTGCCCAAACCTTGCAAAAGCCTCCCTTAATCCCTCAGATGTTGTCCGCTTGCTAAGCCCTAACATAAAAGTATCTATGAATAGAGGGAGAAAATAAATGCACGTAAATGGTGAACTATAATCAAGAGTTCAAGCCAGAACAAGGACCTTATTATTCAGACAAACAGTTGGATTGTGGTGAAATAACTAAGTTATTCTAATGAAAAAATACAATATTTTAGTACCTAAGTTCATAAAAAAGATAAGTTAAAGGAAAATGATACAATATGGTGTCGGGCAATCAAATTGGAATGCCAATTAAGATGGAATACATGGAAATGGGGTAGCAAGAAAAACAACTTTGTATTTCACCACCTGGTTATAGCAAACTAAGTAGATAATCCAAACAACTAGAGTATATTGTTGTTCCAACATTGATGTGAAAGAATAAATAGAATTGCTTCTATCAATAATATCCACATAAGACTTTTTATACCCTTCCTCGCATAATGACCATAAATGGAGTAGAAAATTTGAATGGAGCTTGACATTTGATTATTGATTATTGTGACTCTAATACTTGGATTTCAGTTCAGACTTCTCGGATGTTACTCTTCTCTTGAACATTGACATGCACCATTTTATCATCATAAAAGAAAATAAAGTTACTTCATCTAATCCTCCCTCTCGGCATAATGACCATAAATTGAGATTTTAAATGGAGCAGGAAATTTCAAAAACAGATTGGAATTTGATGAATGATTATGGTGACTCCAATACTTGGATTTCAGTTTAGATTACCTGGATGTTATTCTTCTTTTGAACATAGGTCAGTTTTAGAATATAACATCACATCTAAGACAGATGCTCCATTTTATCACCATAAAAGAAATAAAAACTTACATATGATCTTCCCCGAAATTCTACAGGTGCAAAAGCAAAATTTGCCTAGCACGTCGCACTAAGAAACAATACAATTTGTGTCACACCCAAGTTCAAAAAAGAAAACAAAATAAAAAAGAAAGATGGGGTGCGGCAATTACGTTTACCACCCCCATCTCCTCTCCACTATTACCCCCCATCTCCTTCAATTACCCTCTTCTTGCTCACACACAAATTGGGTACAAGAGAAATCGACAAGGAGGGATGAAAATGAAAATGAGATGCAACAAAGACGAGTGGAGATGAAAAACGACGAGGAACATGAAGAACTGTTTAATTCGAGAAAATGGTATGCACAAGGATCACACTTGAAGAATATGCTATGTAAGAAGAATTCAATGTTTAGAATATCATGTATTTTTTTGTATTTGGGATATGCATTTTCATGTGCATGCTTAAATGTTAATGGATATTGTACATTATTGATTTGTAAGTTTAATTCCGAATGTTTAGGTACAATGAATATGTCCATAATATGTAGTTGATATTCCTATCAAACTTTAGATATGTTTTTTTTTATCCACAGATAGGTCTTGAAATCTAATTTCAGTAGAATCTAGATTCATTATTTGATGTCTATAGAAAATATTATGATCAAAACACTAACCCTATGTCATGTTGTCCCGAGATG
The DNA here is from genome assembly GCA_001647135.1 of Pontederia paniculata. NCBI lineage: Eukaryota > Viridiplantae > Streptophyta > Magnoliopsida > Commelinales > Pontederiaceae > Pontederia > Pontederia paniculata. The sequence goes on from LTAE01009838.1 coordinate 12,480, forward strand.
TAGTGTGTTCGATTTAGAAAATATATCAGAATTGTATAAATCAAAGTAGAATATGAAATTTATGGAGTAGTTAGATGTTAAATGAACTTTCGATCAAGGTTGTCAAAATCGTGTGCCGACTCGTAAAATCGTCCGATTTTACGATCTTACCTGGGAAAAACGTGTTGGGACGCTTGTGAGCTCGGTCTGAGCCAGCACGTGATAAAATCGCGTGCTGGCTCGTAGAAACGGTTGACACGGCGTGCAGCCGTGTCCACCTTAAAATTTTTTTTTCTAATCGCATGTTCATGTCGGTCCCATGTGATGCCCTACTTACCTCATCTCTGGCCCTGTTCCCCGCTGCCTCCCTCTGTTTGTTCTGCTGCTTGTTGTCGCTGCCTGCCTCCGTTCGCCGCTGCCTCCCTCTTTTCGTGTCTGCTGCTTGTTGTCGCTGCCGCCCTCCGTTCGCCGCTGCCTCCCTCCGTTCGCCGCTGCCTCCCTCTTTTCGTGTCTGCTTCTTGCGGTCGCTGCCTCCCTCTGTTCGTGCCTGCTGCTTGCTGTCGCTGCCTGCCTTCTTCACAGGTTTTTCTTTCTATCTCTTCCCCTTTGTTTGCCGGTTTTCTCTCTTGTTCGCCAGTGCTTTTCTCTCCCTCTTCCCCTCTCTCATCCTCTCCCTCATGCGCGAGCAGAAGAGGGATCTCTCTTCTGCTCACTCTCCTCTGCTCGCAAGCAGATGAGGACGCTCCTCTGCTCACAAGTAGAAGAGGAACGTCCCTCTTCTGCTCGAGCAGAAGTGGAGAGACAACGTCCCTCTTCTGTTCGCGAGCAAACAGAGGACAGACAACATCCCTCTTCTGCTCGCGAGCAGGGAGGATGCTCCTCCATGTCTGTCCTCTTCTGCTCGTGAGCAGAAAAGAAATGACGAAGAGCGACTCTTTTGCTCGAAGAGGGCAGAAGAGTCATCTTCTTCTTGAGCAGAAAAGGCTAGCAGCAGAACGTGTGGTCCCACATCTTAAAAATTGTAGTATTGAATTGCAATTTATAGGATTTTGAATTGTAGTATGTATTTATTATTAATTTGTTATCGATTTACAGACTATAAGTTACTAATTTGTTTCCAAACTTTTTAATTTTTTTACAAATTAATATACATAATTACATATAATCTTTTATATAATTTTGGTAGAATCGAACATGTCGTGCTACGATCTCACGCTTTACGTGTTCATCCGGCCTTTCCGTGTCGACTCCGATTTACGAGTTTGACAACCTTGCTTTCGATGAAATTGGAATTATATGAAAGAATGAATCTAGAGGAAGTTATGAGTAATTTTAGACTTAATTATCAAAATATTGGACATGAAATTAATTGAACATATTATAAATTTTTTTGAGAATAAATGACATGAAGATAAAATATGTGAACTTTATATGCAAAGTCTTCTAGAAAATTAATTTAAAGAAAATTGAAATTAATCAAATTGGATATTTGTAGATTTAGTTATAAATTTTATATTGACAATATATCAAACCCTATCCAAATGTTGAAATAGATTATTTCTATGATAATGCTAAGTTTGTTTATTGAAATTGATTATTTTGGTGGATGCTCTCTATGTCAATTAATGCTTATGTCTAAGCCAAATTCGATAGTACTATTATCCACATAGTTTGAAGCATGTTTTGTAATAAAATTTTATACTATATTACAGTACTTTGATGATGTATGATTATGCCGTTGAATTCTATAATTTGCTTCTATATGTTATGGTGCAATTGTTATTTGACATATTATGAATTCTTAAGTAAGACTCTAACAGTTATTAAAGTCTCTAAATAAAGATAAAAAAGACAAGTTAAACTAGATAAAAGCTTAAAGGTACCATGTGTATGCATTGAAAGGGAGAATGAAAGCTGGAAGGAACGAGAGTTAAAGATAGGAGTGGGGGTGTAGCTGAAGGCAACATTGAAACCCCAAGCCTGTGAAAGCCATCATTACTCTTGTTGTACAAGACTTTCACCCTGTGTAACGAATAAAAATCTTTGACAGTTGGATTCTCGCCCATGATACATGAGTTCGTTGTGAAAAGATGGAAGAAAGAATGCAAAGTATGTAACTGAACGAGGAAAAGTACAAACAAATGAAAAGGCTGATTGCCTTGATGAATCCAAAGTGAATTCATATGAAAAGTAAAGTGTGTTATGTGACATTATATGATGTTGCTATTTCATAAGCCTTATTATGTGGATGTTTTTGTGAATATATTTTAGTTTACGTCAAAGCTTGATTTTGTTAATGATATTTTATAAAATGCATGCGAACCGTACAACTGAACTTTAGCTCATGAGAAGTAAAACTCCTCTAGATCTCACTTGTGGTGGCGATGCTTGTCAAGGTAATGCTTGCACATAGCATGATTCCGACATTAGGTTCTAAGTCTATAATAATTGGATGATGTTTATTAGGATGTTCTACTTACGTTATGTGATTCCTCGAATTCATCTTTGATATTTAGTTCCACAACATATTTTTATTTATTAATTTATTTTACTCCGCAAAAGTTGTATACATATTTTTAGTCAAGTCAAGAAGTCAATGCTTAAGTCAAAGTAATGATCTTGGCGAAGTTTTCAAATAGAATTGGACAGTGTTTCACGGGGTGTTACAATTTGAATGACTTTTATGTATAATAGAGACAAATTCTTTATGAACACATGGATAGATGCCCTCACAAAGATAAGGCGTAGCATTCAGCTGTCTTTATAGCAGAAGCAAGACCCACCAGTTAAGGGTGTTAATTAGTTAGGCCAACCTCATAAAACTCAGAAAATTGACCCAAGTTGGATCATTACATAAGCTTAGATGAATCTCATCCTGGCATTTATTGGTTAGGGTATCAGGTTTAGAACCTGATTACCTGGTATCTAATCCCATAACTAACTTTTTCTAACGAGACTGTATTGACCAATCCATGAATAATAATTTTGTACAATCTAAAGAAATCAAATTATGTTAGATAGAGATAAGAAAGTAAGGACAAATAATTCTACTACATACATCTTAGGTTATGTTTAGGAGAGACCTCTTCAATTCATATGATTTCCAATAAATCAACTCCACTGATTCAAGCAAAACAATAAGAAAAAAGAAAAAAAAACAATTGTGTGCAATTCTACTGCAGGAATGCTGAGCCTTTTAATCTTCAAAGATATAAGAGCTTTTAAAACAAAACTAAGCTAACATAACTCCGATAGCGTAAAAATAACTGGATAACTGTACAAAAATCTATGTTTCATGCACTGAATCAAGCGGAAGAAACACCTCTTGTTTCCATTTGGCAACGAATTGGACCAAAATCAAATTGCATCAGAAAAAGAGGTCGATGCCTAAAAGTACCACCTTTCTACCTCTTCTATCCAGGATCGAGCTAAAAAAAGACGCATCCCCAATCAACAAGACAACGTGATAGATATCAACAGAAGAAACGAGTGCTAAACCGGAAAGTTGCCCAAATTAGAACAATCGACAGACAAGGTGAGAGAGAAAGAGATGACCGGAGGCTAACCTGACACGAAGAGGTTGGTGGAGGGCTCGGCCACCGCAGGAGGCGTCAACGGCGGCGGAGGAGAGAAGGACAAGGCAGAGAAGAATCGCCGGAATCCCACCCTCGCGGCTGCCATGGATGTCCAAGGCAGCGTACCAAGTTCGGAGGCTTCTAGAAATTTTGAAGACAACCGGAACAACGGGGTTTAACAAAGGGACGGAAAGGTTTTATTATTATTATTATTATTATTATTATTATTATTATTATTATTATTATTATTATTATTATTTGTTTATTTTGTATAATATTCCTCCAAGGGCCCAAACCATCTATGTTTATTTAGTCACGTATTTTGGCTTCTTAATTTTGAATGTCGTATTATAATTTTTAATCACGTATTTGTTTAATTTGAAGTCGTCAATTTAATTAGATTTATTTTTTTATATTCGTTTGACCATTCTATTAATCAAGTGTACATTGATGAGTCTAAATGGAAAAAAATATAAAATATTTCATTTTATCCGTAAAGTGATAATCAATGACGATTACGTTACTTACTTTCTTTTAGATTCTTGTACCGTTGTGTATAAATCCAAATTCATATTGCTAATCATTCCTTTCATTATTTTCTTCTTCTTTTTCCCGGTGTTAATTAATTATTGTATACTGTATGCGTCAAACAACGACGAACTTATTCTTTTCTTCTTTGTGAACAAATCATATAATTAATTTCTTTTTACTTGATATTCAAAATACTACTAATCATTCGAGCAATGTTATCATAACCAAATCAAATATCAAATCGAATTCTAATTCAAATCAAACCGATTAAATGGAATAATAAGACCAAATGTCAGTAAAATAATTAAATAATATACATTTATATATCATAATATACTTAGCAAACAATATTTAATGTCATATATTTGAATATTAACCCATAACTATAAATCAAAGGCAAGACAATATTATATCATATAATATTTCTTAGCAAAATTACAATGATATAATTATTGCATGATAAAATACAATATAGAATTGATAATATAAGAGGCTAATTAAAATCTTTTTAAATAAAATATAATATGTTCATTATTTTTATTTAATAATATCAATTTCTTATTAATGATTTAGTTTTTCAGACATGCATGATTAATTCAGAGTTTAACTAAAGTATTTACTAAATAATCAAAACGTGAGTAAAAAATGCTAATTAATATGAGACAAGTTAATTAATAATAGAAATTATATGACAGATTTTTTTTTTAATTTGAATCGAGACAAGAAAATCAATCTTATGGTATATGTGCTACTGATACATTAATTGTGGTAAAAAAAAAATTTAATTCGTGACAAGCTAATATAGTATCTAATCTATGCATTAGTGATTATTAATTGTGATTGTCTTTTATTAAACCAGACCGGTCTGTCCAGATAATTGGGAACCAGCTATTAGACCAATTTTGTTTCTCAAAAATTGGTTAGGAGTAAGGTTGTCAAGATCGGATCGGACAATGACTCGAAAAGTGTTTCTAGTGCACAGTTTCAGGTCGGTCGAACGAAGGTGTCAAGGGCGACCGAGGATCCTGAGGAATCTTCAATGGCAGGAGTGGACGTCCGGGATGCTGTAATGGAAACAACAGACGACCAATGCAGTTGAAGATGCAGGAACGGCATGGTGTCAAGCGATCGGCCACAGGTGGTGGCGGACGACCAGGAGACTTGTCGGATGTCTTCAAGGCCATGAGTGGTGTCCAGGATGCTGAGGTGAGTCATCGGACAACCAGTGCAATTGAAGATGGGTCCAGGATGATAAGCGGTCGATCACAGGAGGTGGCGGACGACCA
>LTAE01009839.1:9468-23065 GCA_001647135.1 Pontederia paniculata
TAAGAAGACTTTTGTTGGATCTTCATCAACATCAAAGTGAAGCAACAACTATTTTTTGTGACAACAAATCAGCAATAGCAATGATAAAAAATCCAGTTCTGCATGGACGAACAAAACATATTGAGATACATCATCACTTCATTCGTGATCTGGTGGAAGAGGAGCAAATTAAGTTAGAATTTTGTGGCACAGATGAACAAATGACAGACTTGTTCACCAAAGCTCTTCCTGTGCGCAAGCATATTTTTTTCAGACAATTACTCGGAGTTTGCAGCTTTGAATCAAGGGAGTGTGTTGAAATGTGATTCAAAATAATGTCCACATCAGCGCCAACATGACATGACTTATTTTTTAGTGGTGTTGTTAGTGGGTTGTAAGAGTGTTGTTAGTGGTGCTAGTATGTGTCCCATGTTTTGTTTGTAATCATGGTATTTGTGGCCATGTTCTCTCCCACTTTTTTAGCCACTATCTCCATGTTCTTATTTTGCATTTTCTTCATTGTATGCCTATTTATAGGCCACTTTATTTTCAGAATTTTAATGCAATCAAGTTCAAAGTAATTTTATTTTTATTCAATTGTTCCTTGACTTATGTTTTTGTAAAATTGTTTTCCTATTGGTTCTTAATCTCCAACAATAATATGGTTTTCATGTGAGAAATGAAAGCATGGATCTTCGATGCCGTTTCAAGTGACCCCCCCACCTCTGCAATATTATCCTCAACGCATTCGCTACATGCAGCTCACACAAGTGACGAAACAAAAATAATTATGCTCTCCAAAGTTACAATGCTTCTTAGTTTCTTTACAGAAAAAATGTTGATAATATATGTTTAGATCTTAACTCAGTTTGAACACCAGTAGAAAACTTTTACTATAAATTGAATTACCACTTATTAAATTATCAATAATATATATTACCATATTTATTATGAGAAAATAATTTACTTAACAATTCAGATTATCATACTTACTCATAAAAAAATCACTAGGTAATATATATCTTTTTGCCAAAATGTTCTTTACAAACATTATATACTATTAAATTAAAACTTATAAACTTATATCACAGTTCATAAATTACTGTGTTAAGTAACTAATATTATTTAAAATAAAATAATAATATAAAAATATAATTATTTTTTTAATTAGTAAAAAAATATTTTAAATAATGACTTATCTATTTTTATCCATAATAAGATAATAGTAATATAATTGAACAATCATTTAACTAACATTTATTATTTCACTAATTATTATTATTATCATCATCATCATCATCATCATCATCATCATCATCATCATCATCATCATCATCATCATCATCATCATCATCTATACTATATTAAAAGAAAAGAAGTTGCAAGAAGAGCATGACATTTGGCACATTCAGAAAATGACACATGTCCTTATGTATTTGAATATAAAAATTGAAGAGAAAAAAGATAAATGAATAAATAGTCAACTAGAGAAGTTATAAAATTTTATGTAACTATTTTCTATCACCCTTATATATATATATATATATAAGTTAAACAGTCTTTTGCCATTTGTCCCATCCATAATGTTTATGCCATGTGTTGAATCCATAATGTCATATACCCCATGTCATGTCCATAATTTTTTAAAATAAAAAGTAAAATAATTTAAATAATAGTTTTCAAATATTTCCAGAATATTTGTTCCATGAAAAAGAAATTGTTAGTTTAAGAGTTTTAACTAAAGTAAATTAAGAAAAATTAAAATTCTAACCCTATTATTTGAAAATAGCGACTTAAGTTTATTATTAATTTTAGAATTATTATTTAAAAAATAGAATTTTTTTCTTAAATACTACTAACAAAGTAAATTAAGACAAATTTGAAATTTTGATTTAAAACAAAGAGTAGATTATCAAATTCAGAAAAAAAAATCAAAGATATATTGACAATAACATTAAAAACGTTAAAGTAAATTAAGAAAATTTTAAACATGATTTTTTATTTATTTTTAAAATTATGGTTTACCTAAAAAANATAATAATAATAATAATAATAATAATAATAATAATAATAATAATAATAATAATAATAATAATAATAATAATAATAATAATAATAATAATAATAATAATAATGCCACAATAATTTATAATTATTTTCTAAATTATATTTTTCCTGAAAATAAAATAATCATTATCTAAAAGTACTCCAAACTCATAAGTTTATTGAATTGAAATTTTAATTTATTATGAAAAAATGTAAATATTTATTACTTTCAAAGGGCCTAACAAGAATATTTTTTTTTAAATTCAAATTTATTATGTTTTCGTAGTTAGTCTAGTGTATCTTCACAATTTCTCAATTTTTTTTTAAAATGTACATTTAAAAAATAAATATATAGTTTATAAAATATTATATTTGAATTTAAGTTATTAAAAATAGAGAAGATCGAGTTGACCTACAAAATAACACTTTTTTTTCATATTTTTATTTCAGCATATATTTTTTGAGAACTTTTATTTTCATATTAAATGTTATGTAAAAATTTGAGTAGTTGAATTATTTAAATAATTTGATATATTTGTTAGTTTCTATATTTTTTTTATTTCCATTTTTCTTTCCCTTTAATGTGCATTTTAGTTTTACCTTCTAACTTAAATTGTTAACATTTAATTCTAAATGTTAAATTTTAATTTTATACTAATTCAATAGTATAATTCTAAAATTATTGTTAGTTTAAGTTTAACAAAATATTTTATCATATTCTATATAAGATTAATTTATATTATTTATTAAGTATTTTGAAAAAATGTTAGAAACTATTTTATCTTTTTTATTTACAATTAATTAATTTATTAACAATATAATTCTATTTTTTATTTTAATGTTATTCATTCAAACACTCAAAAATTTAATATGTTTAGCTTATTCAAATATGAGTAAAATTAATATATCTATTTATTGACAATTCGAATAAATTCATGTTCTAGATAGCTATAAGGGTTTAAAAAAAAGGAAAGTCAGGCAACTTTAGGGACAAATGTGGAACAAGTCAACTGCATGTCTTATCCATCGCTTTTACTAAATATCTCATTTTGTCAATCTCTCATAATTGAAAGAAGGTCGCTAAGTTCTCCCAAATTTTGCTTAAAAAAATTGCAGCTGAAATTTCTAAAAAGTAAAAAAAAATCTTTAAAACATTCGACTTCATTTTGGAATTTTTAGCTGAAAATTTATAGAGAACGTATAATTTCCATAAAGTTCATATTTTCTAGTCCACTGATACTTGACTATTGGCTCCTGAATAATTTGACACCGGTATGATATTTTTTTGGATAATTTCTTTAACACCTTTTAATTATAATTTTTCGTAATTAACTTTAAGTTATAAAGTTATTAATTTTATTGCTCAAACTTAAGTTTGTTAATCTAATTTTTTATTAAAATTTATCTAAAATCCTGCTAATTAATTTTTTTAATAGTTATGAAATATTATTTTTACACTTAGTTATTTAATATAATAAAAAATATAAAATTTAAAAATAAAGTAAGGATAGAAATATTATTTAATAATTATTTTAATTAATAATAATGAAATGTCTATATTGTTATTTTTTTTAAAATCTTTTATTTTATAATATCTAAAAGAAAAGGGTAAAATTATTATTTTGTAATTAATAAAAAATAAGTTTAGCAATTAATAAATGAAAACTAATAAACTTTTCATTTAGGATTTGATGAAAAGAAAATTTGTTGAAACATGAATATGAACTCGATCAATGTTAAAAATTCATATAAAAAAACAGAATATTCCTTTCTACGAGCCTCCCAAGTCCCAAGATCAATGTTAAAAATTGTTGGTCAAGTAAGCCAGTGTTGTATCAATCAGGAGTAAATGGAAGCAAGCCCACAGCAATCAATGGGTTGGATGTTCAACTGTCTTTTCCCATATGCAGCTACTTAATTACGGGCCCCTTGGTTTGGGACTTTGCTGCGTGCTCCTGAAGACATGAAACCACAGCTCCACTATCTACTATTTTTCAAGAAGTAAAATTCCTGGATGTTTAAGATGAATAACGTTGAATATATTAAGGGTTTAAGGTTTAGAATTTTAATATTTTAAATCTTACAATTCTCAGTGTATCAGAGTCATTCGAATAATTAGGACGACCGTTCCATACGGATCCTAGACAACTCTAAAATTTAAATTTCCTAATTTGTATTGAGAGTTCCTATATAAACTCTCTAGAGCTTAGATTATTCTGAATCTTGTAATCATCTATTATTTTCCCATCAAACAAACTCTTAGTCATCGTTCGAAGACGTAGTCAGTTAAAGATGAACTTCGTAAATCTCGTATATTCTTCTGTGTGCACTCTTGTCTCTCTCACAGTTTGGACTTGTATCCGCCTTGTTTGGTTAGTGAATTTGAATTTATTAAAATAAAAAGAATATGTATTAGAACAATAACGCTTTTGAACAATCTTACTTTTAAAAATTAGAAGTGTTTGATTGTAGTAAGTTCTTATTCGAATAATGTTTTATTGATATGATAATATTAATATACTAATATTTTTTAAAAAATATTTAAATGTTGATAAAAATATATTGTGATAATTTAATTATATAGATATAATAATTTATGATAATAATATTAACATTAATCAAACAACATTTTGTTGTTTGAATAAATAGAAAATAAAATAAATAATAATATGAAATAATAATATCTATACTTATAATAATATATTAATAGATATTTTATTATGACAGTATTAATATAATGATAGTGCCAAATAAAAAAACTAGTTGTATTAATTTTATTAATACATTTAATTTCGTTTTTAATAATATAATAATATAATTCTAACTGTAATTATAAAACTAGACACGTTAATATAAAAATACCTTAAATAATTATATAAAAATAAAAGATTGGGCAAGCCCTTCTTGTTCCTGCTAATAGCAGAAATTTCAAATTCCTACTTTTTTAAATTTAAGAATCGATAAAGAATAAAATTGTAATAATTATTTTTGGCCATCTTATTTTAAGATTGTGTTTGGCAAGATAAAAAATAGAGTTTAACGGTTAGACTAAGTCAATTTGCTAAATTAAGTGTTTGATAAACTAATTTTATCATTAACGATTAGCGATTATCTAGAGGTTCATAGTAGATTAATTTAAAAAGCTTTTAGTGTATAGAGTTTAGATTTTTAATTTTTTTTTCTAAATTTAACCTTCTAATTATAATATTTTCTTCTTATATTTTTTATATAATTTTTTGTTATAAAAACCTCAATAAATAGTATGAACATAAATAAATAAAATTAAAATTTTATTGATTTTATGTATGAATATAACAAAATTTTAACTGAAAATAATTTATTCTTACATTACAATAAAAAATAAATGCATATTATATTGAAAATTAAATAATTTATTATTTCATGTCCTTATTTTATACTCATAAACTAATTAAAACGCTAAATTTATCAAACACTTATTTATTAATTATCTAATTTAATCTCTAAATATTAATCGTCATTCGCTAATCGTTATTCTTTGTTTATACCGCTATTCGTTAATCAACTACGCTCATTAAATCGCTTAGCATATTAAACACAGCTTAATTCTAAGGATGTTTGGATTAAGACCATATTCTCGCTTTTGTTCCCATTCTAAACCGCCCGAGGAGTTCTGAACTGAATCCGAATGCTGTAACTACTTTGCATCATCTGAGTAGAACTTGGTAACGCCAAAGATCGATGCAGAAGTTTATCATGAAACTGTGTTCTTCTGAACAGGACGATATGATGTCTACAATGAATGATAATTTTCCAAGTTGATCCTAAGCACTAAACATAATGATATGATGTCTACACGTTTTTATCAGAGGAGGAGGCAGAGAGATAGAAGTAAAACTGTGTACCTTCTGCAGGATCTGTAACTTGAGCTGAAGCTATCTCTTCTATAAAGAAGAAGAGACATAGCATGGAGGACGCCAATTGGAGTAGCAGCGGCAGAGGAAGAAGAAGAAGAAGAGATCTTGAAGTCCTCGTAATCTTTTGGAAGAACACAAGCAAAAGACTGAAGCGCTCTGATTAATTTATTAGAGGATGAAAGGGGAAGTCGGCATCGAGGTCGGGATAACAAGAGAGAGAGAGATGGAGCCGAAAAATATTATCATTTTGAAGGGAAAATTGAGATATATCATCTCTAAGTGTTTATTCGGACAAGTGTTGATAGTTGGCACAGTGACGGTGTTGGTAATCGGTAATTTCAAGTTCGAGCACCAACATAATATTTTTGTTTCTTTTTTTTTCTTTTTTTGAAGAGGCCATTTATTGAATCTCAATGGATTATTCATGTTCTAGCATCGAAGGGTTCACTCAAATAAAAGAAATATTCCATAAAAATAACTTTTCCCTCTTTTTTTCCTTTTGTAGCAAGGAGCAATGAAGCATATTGATAAACATGATCCAACTTTTAAAATAGTATTTTTTTTTATTTCATAATATATATATATATATATATTAAATTCATAAATTTATATATTCTAACATATTTTCTTATAATAAGCACAATAAACAAGCTTTTTCCAAAAATAAAATCAAAATCCTTAATCCTCTCTCATCAAATGATCTCTGTCATATTGCATGTCAGACTTATGATAGAAGATGATATTTTGATAGTATTATACTATTAAAAATACATGCAAATCACCTAAAAATAATTAGTGCAATTTGGCCTCATAAATATTGAAGTCTCATGCGTCATCACGACCGTAAAAGAGGGTTTCACGACCGTGATGGCATCAGTCATGACCGTGAAGATGGCTTCACAACGGTGATGACATCGGTCATGACCGTGATGGCATCGGTCACGGTCGTGAAAATGGCTTCACGATCGTGAACCTAGGTTTCACGGCCCATGAAGACGGCTTCACGACCGTGACACTATGTATCACGAGCCGTGAAGTTTGTCTCACGCCCGTGAAGGGATGAACGGAACAAAGGCCGAGTTTGACCGTGAAAGATTTCACAACTATGAACCTAAGATCACGGGCCGTGAAGGAGGGTTAACGCTCGTGAATAAGATCGCCGTGAAAACGTGATGCCTATGAAGTTGGTCACGCTTGTGAATTCATGGCTACGGATCGTGAAGTTACAAAAGTACGTCTTTTCTGATGGGAAGATTCGAGAACAAGTAGAAGATCACAGAGAGAAAATGCAGAAAAATAAAGAACACACAAATTTACCCATGTTCACCCTTTTGAGAGGGCTACATCCTGCAAAGAGATTTCACTATATTATTATTTTCGTTACAACTGCTCAACATCAAGTCTGAAATAAGAGCAATATATATATGGGTTCAAAACCTTAACAAATAGTAAATCTCTTAATCTCCACCATACGGGCCAGCGGAACCCCCGTCGGGGGGCTGTGCCCCCCGAACCCCCCCTTTCCGCGCGTAGGAGTTAGATGTCGTTGGGTAACACTCCAGTTCTCCTAAGCTCACGTGGGCATACCCGGTGTGAGAACACAAGAGGCCCTGAAGTATTCACCAACTCCAACATGTTCACGACCATGGAGAGCCCACGACTACTATGAGAACTTCATGGGCCGTGATGATACGTCGCGGGCCGTGAATGACAGGAAACGGAACAAGGGTCGACTACAACCGAGTCACGATCGTGAAACATACATCACGACCGTGAACTAGGCGAAGAACGAGATATGGAGGAAAGCTCTTGTCCGTGAACTGGGTTCACGACCATGGAGGGAATTTCACGAGCCGTGATAATACGTTACGGGCCGTGAAGGACGGTATGAAGGAACCGTAACGAGTCGTGATATGGCGTTACGGGCCATGAAACCAAGACTCACGGTCGTGAGATATATTTCATGGGCCGTGACAGGCTTGATGAAGATATTGATGCTGATTATTATATTTTAATGAACAATCCATAGATGATAGATTCAGAAAGAAGTTATTTAAAAGTATTGTCATGAGATGTGTATCTTGTTTTATAAAGATTAAGGATTAATTATGTGGACAAGATAAAGGGCCATCATGCTTCACCTAAATTAAATGAGGTCGCCATATAAGTTTTGGGAGCGTAGTGATGTTTAAGATAGGACGGGTAGGGCAGTTGCCACCCAGTTCCTGTTGCTTGGCTTCTTCCCGCCCTACAACGAAAGGATTTCTCGAGCATCCTATGTTGGTCATGGCTTGTGCACCCCATTGACCTATGACGAAACATCCAAGACTCATGAGCAATTCAAAATCATTAAAACAACATTCAAAGTCATTTCAAAGGCATTAATGAGATAACTCAAATATAACAAAGACAATCACTTAGTTTAAATATTACATTTGCATACTGCATTAGAGGATTAAATTATTAATTGATACTATTCATTGATGACTGATTGATGATGATGATGAAATAATTAAAGATGAAGATGAATAATGAAGTATGATAATAATAATGATATGGAGTAATTGAATTTTGGCCTTGGCCATAGCTTACTCTCTAAGTAAAGATAATAATTGGAGTGATTGATGTTTGATCATAGACATAGCTTACTTCTTATGTAAAGTATGCTCAGAGTGATTGATGTTTGGCCTAGTTATAACTCACTCTTGATGCTAAGTTATGAAAGATGTTAAGTATGGAAGATGATAAGTTATGACAGATGTTAAGTTATGAAAGCTGATAGGTTATGAAAGATGATTTATATAAGATGTTAAGATGATGTAAAGTTAAAGTTAATGATATATGAAAGCATAATAATCAAGATGATAATTAAAAAATGTAAGAAAGCTAAAGAAATGAATAATTGACCTTTTGATTTTATCATTAGCTTATTTCTATATTTTTTATTTATCATGTTATACTTATCTATTGATTGTCTTACATACTTAGCTTCATTGTTAATGGATACTTCTATTTCCTATATTTGATCCTGCAGGTGATTATTCTGCAATATAGGATGTTGGTCGTGCATGCGGCGATGCTCATGATGATTGACTTTACACATGTCTAGTGATCCTCAGTGTCATTTCATTTAGTCTTTTCTATTGAGTTGTTCTAATTAGACTCTTAAGATATTTTTCTTATGTTATAGAGAGAGTTTTGGACTCCTTAAATTTTTATTTATTTCGCATTTTTATTGATCAAGTCTTATTAGCCAACCTTTAATTCAAGATTATGAAGTATGTCGTAGCACACTCAAAAAGATATTCTGTCGCGTGGCAGAGTGGTCTTGTGGGGGTGTTACATATTTACTTATTTATCTCTTCTTTCTTTCATGTTTTCTTTGGTTTGCTTCAAAATATTTCTCTTATAATTATATATCCCACAAATTTCCATTTCTTCAGAACTGTATACCTTCTGTAGGATCTGTAACTTGAGCTGAAGCTATCTCTATAAAGAAGAAGAGACATAGCATGGAGGACGCCAACTGGAGAATAAACAGCAGACGAAGAAGAAGAGTCCTCATGATCTTTGGAAGAACACGAGCAAAGCCGGGAGCTTGGTTGAGACCTGCCGTTGACGGACTTGTTTATTAATTACATGATGAACATATGAGAGAGAGAGATAGAGAGAGAGATGTGGACCTAAAAGCATTACGAATTTACGGGGCAAATTGAGATATACCATCTTTAGTTTTTAACTTTTTATTCACAGGAGTTTACATGAATGAGAGTTGGCATGTAGCCATGGAGTGGTAATAATATTAGAAGAGATTATCTATTCACTTAGAATGGATAATCCATGTCCCAGTATCGATATGCGCTTGCAGGAGGGTTCACCCAAAAGAATTTATAAAAAAAACTTTATCCAACTTTTAAAATAATATTCTATCATTTCTAATATATATATATATATATATATATATATAATTGAATTTGTATATTCTAACATATTTTGGTGTATTAAACACCAATTTTTTGGTGATACAAATACTATCTTAAATGGGTCTCATCAAATCTAACCCCACAAACAATGGTGGAGCCAGAAGTTATCATGAGCAAATGCCCTACAGTATTATTATATAAAACTAAAATAATCAGCGGTTTTTCAAGAAATAAAAATTTAGTTGAGCATTAATTGTACTTTCTTAAATATAAATATAATAATTATTTTTATGGTCATTGCCATTTTGAAATCTCAATAGTCTTTTAAAGATTAGTTACATAAGAAGAAAAAAAAATAGTATCTACTATAAAAATACAATTTAATATATAAGTATGATAAAATGTTAGAATGTAAAATGATAATACTAAATATTACTATCAAAATTTCTGAAATAATAAATAAATAATATAATATTAGCTTAGGTAATCAAATA
The DNA here is from genome assembly GCA_001647135.1 of Pontederia paniculata. Lineage (NCBI taxonomy): Eukaryota > Viridiplantae > Streptophyta > Magnoliopsida > Commelinales > Pontederiaceae > Pontederia > Pontederia paniculata. The sequence continues at coordinate 19,807 of LTAE01009839.1, forward strand.
TACAAATAATGCTAAAAGAATAAAATAATTAGGAACACTAGAAAGAAATAGGATATTTACTCAAGGCATTTTATCCACTAATTAGATAAAAGGGTAAATTCTATTATAAAATATATGTGATAAATAATTCAAAATAAAAATTTGAACGGAAAACAAGTAATATTAAATTTACCATTGCATTCTAAAATATCATTTTTTTAAAAGAAATAAATGAACACTTAAGAATTTAACAATAATAAAAATTAGAAATAAATAAATGAACACCTAGGAAATTAGCAATGATAATAATTAAAAAAGGAAAATAATTGAAACCCTCGCAAGAAGTGGGCTTCGGTTCCTGGTCGACAAGTTTAAAATCTACAATGCATCCATTGAATTGGGGTGTTCACACATGTCCTTGTTAACTTGCACCCATAGAAAACCCTCGACTCCACAAGCCAAATAAGACTTAATAATAATAATAATAATAATAATAATAATAATAATAATAATAATAATAATAATAATAATAATAATAATAATAATAATAATAATAATAATAAATAGTTGTCAAACATTAAAATTAACTTTAAGAATTTAAATATAAAAACTCAAATTTCTAGACTCCTAGGACAATTGGAAATCAGAAATCCAACTATAGTAAGAGAAAAAACAATATTAACTTAAATGGGAAAATAAATTAACCAAATATGTTAGAAATAAAAGATTTTAGTCAACTTTAACAATCAACTATCAGAACTTAGAATTTTGACAAAAAATTTGGTGATCCAAATCTCACAGTTCAATTAGGTTACTCTTTTTCTTTTTCAGTTTTTATCGTCGACATGACAATTTTTTTTCATTTTTTTATCTTTATTCTTTCTCCTCTTACTTTCTTTTTTTTAATTTATTTTAATTTTAGTTTTTTCATTTAAATTATTAATATTTAATCTTAAATGCTAAAGTTAAATTTTATATTAACTTAATATTATCATTCTAAAATTTCCTTTTAGTTTAAATTATCTCCATTTAATTTTAAATGTTAAGTTATAATTTTATACTAATTCATTAATATAATTCGTAAAAAAATTAGTTTAAATTGAACAAAATATTTGATATATATACACTTTTTAATTTAAATTATCAACATTTAATTTTAAATATTAGATTTTAGTTTTATACAAACTCAATACCATAATTCTAAAATTACTTTTAGTTTAAGTTTAACAAAATATTTTATATGTTACATAATATTTACCTTCTAATTTAAATCATTAATGTTTAATTTTAAATGTTATATTTGATTTTTACGCTAATTCAATGATATAATTCTAAAATATTTTATATATTATATATTTTTATCAAGATTTATAGAAAATATTTTTTTATGTTTCAAATTAATTCTAATATTTTTATTTATAATTAATTAATTTATTAAAAAATGATTCTATTTTCCGATTCTCGTGCGACCTACTGGCATGTGTCGACACACTTGGGAACCATAATCATGGAAAATGTTTATAAATATGATTGTATTATGTGAGTACATATCTAATAAGTTTTCGAATAGTAAGAGCATATAGTCTTGATTAATAATAAGTTGATTCACATGGAAATTGCAAAGAGGGGTATCCACATTAATAAAGGTAGGTAGTCTAAATAAAAGAATGCCAAAAAAACTAAGGATCATTCCTTATATGGGTGGATTTGTCATCACCAATATATTGTTTTTAAATCATAACTATCAATAGCATTTAGGACTAGTCTCCAAAACCAGATTTCTAGAAGGGACCAAGGGTTAATGTGGCCATATTTATTTAGTATCAATTATTCATATATTGACCACTAATGCATTTCTTACATGATGCACATTTCTAATATCCAAACCTCCCCCATAGTCCCATATTTTAGGTATGCCCCCTTTGGATTCGTTGACCTGATGGTCAATGAAAATCATCCTAGCTGATATTACAAATAAGATATATACAATCAAATACATTTATTGCATGATCAAAACTTATATGATAATCAAATTTAATTGACTCATCTGATTAATAGGGATATAATTCAGATTAAGAGAGTGAATTTTGGAGTCATCAATTTGATCAGAAGAATATCTTCTTTGTTCTTCATCATCGACTTTAGATTAATCAGGTGTTAGTAGTCCTATACATCGAGGGCTCCGAGTGAATAATAAAAAAACTTATCTGATAAAAATAATATATATATATATATATATATATATATAATAAATATCAGAGTAACATTAATCTCTATTTTTTTAATTTAGCCATTTTTTATGCAGTCGTTTTAACTTAATTTATGGAGAGGCAATCGTAGTTCAACTTTAAATATGTTCTAACACACATGTTATAAGGTAAATGAAAAAAATGGGGAACGACGAATATTACATGGGGCCAACTTAACAGGACAATGTCATGTTGCTAGCGAGATATTGGTGGTGGACTCGTGGAGCCCGTAAAAATATTAACACCCTTCACAAAGATAAGATAAAAGATGGATTGTATTATGGACCAAAAATTATTCACGTTCAATTAGTTTAGATAATTATATTTCCTACTATTTATACTATTGTTGGTCTTCGGTCGCTCGCCTTTGATCCGTCGATCGTCCTCAGGAATGCTGGTCGCCCGCCCTTTGATCCGTCGGTCGTTCTCAGGAATGCTAGTCATCCGCCTTGATCCGCTGGTGGTCGTCTGCCCTGGTCATCGGTTGTCCACCTGTTGGTTCATCGATCGTCCGCAAGTTTGCTAGTCGTCCGCCCTAGTCCGCTGCTGGTCGTCCGCATGTTTGCTGGCCGTCCGCCCTAGTCCACTGCTGGTCGTCCGCATGTTTGCTGGTCGTTCGCCCTAGTCCATCGGTCGTCCGCCTTTGGGTTCGTCGGTCGTCTGATGTCTCATCTGTGTGTCAACTTGCACTTCATCATACCCCCACAAGTTGACATTTGTAAACTTCGCCCGCTGTCTCCAGCTGTGTGTCAACTTGACTTCATCATGCCCCCGCAAGTTGACATTTGTGAACATCTAACATTCTTAACTTCTGTATTAACCTTTCATGCTGCTGAATTCCTAAGCCTTTAGTCATAACATCAACTAGTTGATTTGAAGTAGGAATGTATCTGGTCTGAATTATTTGTTTTGAACTTTCTCTCTAACAAAGTGACAATCTATCTCTATATGCTTTGTTCGTTCATGAAACATTGGATTTGAAGCTATTTGCATTGCTGCTTTATTATCACAGAAAACTTGAGTTTGCTTCA
>LTAE01009840.1:9380-20674 GCA_001647135.1 Pontederia paniculata
TAAATCAGTTATATATATATATATATATATATATATATATATATGGGAGATATATATATGGAGATATCAATAGTCTATTATGATAATCAATAATTATTTTTTTCTTTTATTCAATGATTTTTATTCAGAAATGATCAGAATATCAGTTGCATCCTATGATGCATAGTGGTTTTAGAGTTCAACATGTTCTTGACCATTAAATTCTTACTTGATCATTATTCTTTCTAGTATCATCAATGGCTAGAACAACAAGATGCGTAGTATTATAGTCAGTATGTTCAAGCTCAGTCAATACTTAAGACCACTTTATTCTTTGCTAATTATCTTATCCTAAGTCCGTCAAACATTACAATCAGTTGTGAGTCTTTACCGAATGTAATGAAGATTCAAGTTATCCACGTGACTAGCTAGGCCATGAAACGTGCATCAAGAGGGATAAATTCCTAAATAGAAGGTATGTAACCTTAAATAGGAGGGAATAAGTTCATAAACATGAGGGGCTGGGTCCCTAGACAGGAGGGAACAGATCCCTAACAATCGCCTAGGTCTTCTCTTCATGTGATAAATTCAATCACAAAATGTTGATAATTTCTAATTCTATTATTAGTTGAGCTCTCACTTCTAGGTTAATTTTAAGGAGTCCTATATAAATATATTAACATCAAATAATCATTTGACACGATTAAACAATCAGTTAGAGCAAGTCCAGTACATTAATATTTAGTCAACAAGAGAAAAACATTATACATTGAAATTCGATCTCAACTCTGATGGTTAACCATTAAATTTTTTCCTTAACCTCGTCTGGTGTCATGAACCTTGATGGTTTCTATTACGGTCATGACGTAGTCCTCCGATGCCTTTACGGTCGTGAAACCTAGTTTCACGGTCGTGACGAGGTTCAGATCTCCTTTCCCCTTTATGATTTATTCATTTTCTGTACTGAAAACTCATGGCCACAAAATCTTAACATCAAGAAGACAATAATGAGATCAAACATTTAGATCAATCATTACTTTAAATCTAAGCCGATTTAATTTAATCATGCTCGAAGCTAAATAGGATTAAAGAACATGGACATCATCATCTTCATGTAGCATATGACCTAACATAACTATAGGAACTAAACGACACCAAAAGGTGGGGGGGAGCTGAATTGGTGTAGTAAAATTTTTAACTCTAAACGATATTATCATAGCGGAAGAAAAACAAAGAATAATTTCAAGTAAAGCTAAATGCAAAGAAAAAAAAAACATAGGAAGTTCGTTGATGAGGTTCAGCCGAAACTCCTGGCCTACGTCCCCGCTCTGATCTTCTCGATCTCAAGACCTCCGGAGATCACTAAATTTTTTTTCTTCAAGGGAGAAGGCTTCCTGACAACTTTTTTCTCCTTTCTAGCTTTAGTGGGCAAGGAGAAAACCTCTTACAGTTTGAGCTCAACTCTTGAACACTCAACAACTTCCTTCTATTCTTAATTCTCACAAGAATGTTCATAGAAGGAGGAACTAAGCCTTCTTTCTTACACTCACAAGTTCTCGAAATCTAAAATGGTCAAAGTTGGTTCCCAGACTCTTGGGAGTTAGGTTTATACATTTACAAGACAGTCTCATCTCTCTCTCACAATATCTTTACAAGACTGAACACATCGGGCGACCCTTGATTCTTTCAAGTTTCTGCTTCAAGCTCCTTCGGTCGCCCATTGATTGTACATGAATCCTTCGGACGACATTTCTTGACTTAAACACTTTTCTTCAACCATTCTTTGATCGTCAATTGTTGTTGCTTAGAAACTTCGGACGACCGCTGCTTGGCTCCTGCTTTCAATTGATATCTTCAAGTCCCTTTGTCAGTTTCATTCAAGCTTACTTAGGTCGTCCACTAATTTCTCACGAGTCCATTGGCGACCTTTACTTTTTCCTCTGACTTACTTCGGCCGCCCGTTGATTCAGCGTTGAATACTTCGGGCATCCTGTCTTCATCTTCTATAGTTTCTTTGGTCGCCCACTCATTCCACACTGAGTACTTTGGACAACCTTTCTTCTTCGTCTGACATATTTTAGCCGTCCACTGATTCTGCTTTGTTACACCGGATGACCTTACTTTCTTCCTCTGAACTACTTTGGTCATCCACTATTTCCACACTAAAAAGTTTGGACGACCTTTCTTGTTCTTCTGAAGTGGTTCGATCGTCCACTGATTCCACACAAATTCATTGGACGACATTTCTTCACTTCACTTCTTCTTATGCACTCCTTTGGTCGTCCACTGATTCCACACTAAATGTTTCAAATGACATTTCCTCTTCTACTAAAATACTTGGAGCATCCACTGATTCTAGATTGAATGCTTCGGACGGTCATTCCTCTTCTACTGAAATACTTCGGTCGTCAACTGATTTCAGACTGAATTCTTCGGACGACCTTAGTTGCCTTCACCTCAAAACATCTTTACTTACTCCCTTCATAGGGCGTCCAGTTAACCCTGGAGCGCCCGTTCCGTCAGTCGTTGTACTTTTGACCTCAAACCTTCAGTCGCCCACTAACTTCACTCGTACACATCGGGCGACCTTTCTTGATCATGTCCATCATCGGTCATCCAGTCTTTGGCTTCGGACGACCTTTTTACACTTAGCTTCATATCTTCAGCTTTCTGCTCCTTACTTCGGTCGCCCTCTTCAAATTTTTAGAACGACCTCTTCATACTTAGTATTTTTCTCTACTCTTCTTTATACATAGGTCATCCGTTCCTCAACCTTTGGTGACCTATTACTGACTGAAGCAAAAACTCTATCTCCTTCACACATCAAATAAAAATTCATTAGTATAACTAAGCTTCCTCATCAATTTGTGACCATCAAAACAATCTTGGGATCTTAGATTTAACAATCTCCCTTTTTTTATGATTACAAATTACTAAGGAGTGACTTAGGGTTAGTTTCAAAAGAAAAACCAAATATAATTTCAACTAACCAGATTTACTTCCCCTAAATCATATGTCTCCCATTTTCAAGCATTTCTCTCCCTTAACACATGCATATTTATGATATTCAAATTCAGGAACATTATACAATGAAATTAAAGGTTGATGTTTCTGAAGGGTTACACGTTATCACTGAAAGGTATACTTCAACACATCATAACTTTGTAAAACAAGTTCACATCCAAAATCATGACATTTCTGATATATAAGATAGCATATATTGTTCATACAACATGAGCGTTCAATCTCAAAGTGTTTCAGTTAAAAAGACAAAAAAAAAACATGCACTGAAATTTTGTCTATCATACAATAGTAAGGAGATATCTATCTATTCCTTCTTGTCCTTATCCTTCTTTCTTCTGAAGCTTTTTCCAAATTTCTTTTCAGGAGGAGGAGCAATTGAAGGAGAGGTTCTTTTGTTTTTGCTCTTGGTTGCATCCATGGGTGATTCCATTTTCTATTTCTTCAGTAGAGAGGTCTTCTTTCACAACTTTCTTGGCAGTCTCTTCTATTATCTTATCTGCTACTTTTGTTATTAGATTATCAATATCAATATTTTCCTCATGTTCTCCTTCTCCTTGCATAACACCTTGTTCTTGTATCTTATCTCCTCCTTTTTCTTCTACTGCTATTTAATCCTTCTTCTACTTGGTGGACATCTTCTTGAGCTTCTTCTTCTTGACCCTCCCTTTGGCCTTCTTTTTGTCTAACATCTTCTTCTTGAAGTCTAACATCTTCTACTTCAGTAATGTTATTTTCTTGACCAGCATCCTCTCCTTGATGGTAATGTTATCAATGTCATCTTTTTCTGCTTCAGCAATGTTTTGGCCATCATCTCGAACATCCACATTACCTTGGCATCATCTTCTCTTTGATGATTAATGCCTTGACCATCTTCTTCTCCTTTATGATCACTCTTATCTTGGCCATCCTCTTCTCCTTGGTGGTCACTCCTCTGATTTCTTTCTCCCCCTTTGTAATCATCATAAGGGCGAAATTCGGTTACATCAGGATTATGCCCTACGACTCTCATGAAATCTTCCATTTGGCGCCAATGGTAGTCGGAGTAGACACGATGAAGAATCACATCCTTACATAGATCAACAACTCTATTTTGCCATTCATTGATGTTCTTCAACAAGTTGAGAGCTTGACTCATCTGACTAGATAGGGTATCCACTTTGCTACACATTGAATCTCATTCTTCTCGACTTGGGGGCCATGTGGAAGAGGAGGAGGCAGTAGCTGCATAAGATATCCTTACTTCCTGAGGGGTTTTCCTGGGGATTGTAGCTGCAGGGGAGATCCTAGTGTCCTCAGCTCCCTAATTCTCAGCTTCAAGAGGTTTCATAGAGTGAAGTATAAGTTCTTTGTTAGAGAATCGAGTTTTCGAAGGGTTTTGCGGATCATGAAGGTAATGAGACTGCCAAAATAGAGACGAGCACACTTAGTCCACTTGGAATGAATCTTCTCTTTGGTTTTTATGATTTGATAGATGAGGAGGTTTCCTAGAGAGATATGAGGGGCTTCAGGATCAACAAGATGAGCAAGGATAGCTAAGTCAAGGAGATTGACTCATGTGTAATGGCTAGCCCTAGGAAGAACTACATGGGTGATTATGTGGTGGATAACTTTCATGTTTGGGTTGACGTGCTTGTGAAAAGATCCTTGAATGAAAGTGTCTACTCTTCCTTCACTCACAACTAGTGCAACTTGATTTTGAGTGTAGGAAGTGTGAGGCAAGTGCATAGGAGCAAGATTGATGTGTGGATAACTGAGAGTATCAAGAATTTCATTCAACTTAGACTCAGTTACTGAGAACTGTCTACCTTGCAAATAGGACCTGATTTCTTGACGGGTGGCATCATAGGTTAGATTTGCATAGAAATGTTTGATAACATGAGGATAGACTGGTTTAGTGAGATCAAGGAATTTGACACAATAACATTGCTCAAAGGTTTCTTTAAGACCGAGGAGTTGAAGACTTTCCCAGTCAATAGAATGCTGTGGTTCAATTATTCTTTGGTCATTATATAGAAGTTGGTAATTGTTCAGGACAATTTCACTAATGAACCTAGGCTGACTGAAAGGTTTTTTGGTGATTGAGAGATTTCTTGGGTCTTAGGTGACTCAACTCTGTCAGGGAGGGGTTCTGGAGCTTGACAAGAAGGTTCTCCTCTATCTACCTTCTTTTGAGGTTGCAATTGGTCTTCGGCTGAAAAAGGGGCTTGTGAAGATGGCTCTTCTCTTTGTTTCCTTTTTGAGGGTTTTTGTTTCTGGGCAATTCTCTTGGTAGGAGACATGATTGAAGTAAAAGAAGAGAAATATGCTCAGGCAAATAGACAAATATTTGGTTTTCACGGTGATCGAATCAAAGAGAAACTATGAATCAAGAGTTTGAATTCATAAGAACTAGTACAATAAGGACTTAGAGTAGTGAGAGAAATAAAAAAGATTTGATCCTATAATAAATGATTCACAATCACAACACGATATTGACTTGGTTAGAACTTAGAGAGTAAAACCTAAAAATCTAGGTCAACAATGCACAGAGATGATGTTTTAGATTTACCTAGTTGTTTGAATCCTTGTTTGAGAAGACTTTGATCCCTTTCAGAGCACTAATGAACACGAGAGCTTTGAAGTTTGCTTGGATTCACAAGATTTGTTCTGAGTGGAAGAAGCAGAAGAGCATGAAGGTCGCCCTTTGAGAATAATCCAAAGATAGAGACGGTTAATGATGACCCACTGTATATAGTGTTTGCAACATCGGTCACCTGAAGGAAATCATAGGTCGACCAAAGTAGCAGGGATTTTTTGTTACAGTCACAGTGGTTGTCCTATGATATTAGTGGACGCCCTATGTCCGAACTAGACTTGAGTCATGGTTCAACTTCGGTCGTCCGAAATATAAACATTGGACGTCCAAACTTCGGAATATCATTATGGTTTTCAAACATAGGTCGCCCTTAGTTCATAGCGTGGTCAACCAAAACTTGATATTTTACTTATATCGGTCGCCCGAAGATTAACAATGGGCGGTTGATGCTCGGGATCATTAGATATCAACAATATTTCAGACGCCATAAATATATGGAGTGGACGTCTGAAGCATGTGGCCAAACTTATGCTTAAAAAAAATTATCATTCACTGCCCGAGATACTTTACGATTCCATTTAGGGTGGACATCTACAAGAAGAAGGAAAATAATCATAAGATGAAATAGATGAACATCATGTATGTGTTGTGCAACACAAATAATTTACAACTTTGTTGATCAGTGATACTTGCATAGGCAAGCCACCAACTAGTTGAGTTATTCATCAGATTCCTAAGTCCAACATCCCAATTTCTCTCTTCAGCATATTATACCTGTCTCCTCCCAAGGGTTTTATAAATATATCAACTAGTTGTCTCTCAGTTGGAACATGCTCTATAGAGATGGTTTTGAATGATACATATTCATGAATGAAATGATATCTCAAATCAATATGCTTAGTCATGGAATGTTGTACAAGATTCTTTGTCATCTCTATTGCACTGGTGTTATCACACTTTAATGGCATAGTTTCACATGTTATGCCATAGTCTAGAAGTTATTGTTTCATCCATAATAATTGTGCACAACAACTTCCAACACCTATGTATTCAGCTTCAACTGTGGAAAGAACAATTGAATTATGCTTTTTGCTAGCCCAAGATATTAATGAGCTACCAAGGAAACAACACATGCCACTAGTGCTATTTCTATCTACTCTACATTCAGCAAAGTCTGAATCAGTCTAAGCATGAAGATCAAATAGAGAATTCCTATCATACCATAATCCTAGGTTGGGAGTGTTCTTGAGGTATCTGAGGATTCTTTTGGTGGCAACTAAATGAGATTCGTTAGGATTTGCTTAAAACCTAGCACATAGACACACACTTAACATGACGTCTGGCCTAGAGGCAGTTAAGTAAAGGAGACTCCCAATCATACCTCTGTATAGTTTTTGATCTACACTTTTGCCTTTATCATCACTATCAAGTTTAGTGAGAGTACTCATAGGAATGGAGCTAGTCTTGCAATCATCTATTCCAAATCTTTTAAGTAGATCCTTTGTGTACTTTCCTTGGTTTAAGAAAATGCCATCCCTTGATTGCTTTACTTGAAAATCAAGAAAATAAGTTAGCTCTCCTACTAAACTCATCTCAAATTCTTTGTGCATGAGAGTTTCAAATTCTTTACACATTTGAGAATTTGTGGATTCATAAATGATATCATCCACATATGTGTGCACAACTAATATATCTTTCCCAAGACATTTTAAGAATAGGTGTCTACTTTTCCTTTTGAAAAATCATTTTCAAGAAGAAATGATATCAACCTCTCATAACAAGCTCCAAGAGCTTGTTTTAACCCATATAGTGCATTAGAGAGCTTAAACATATGATCCGGGTGTTTTGAGCTCTTAAAACTTGCAGGTTGCTCAACATATACCTCCTCATTTATATACCTATTTGGAAAAGTTGGCTTGATATCCATTTGAAATAATTTGAAATTCTTGAAGCAAACCAATGCTAAAAAAATTTGAATTGCTTCCAAACGTGCGATTGGTGTAATTGTCTCATCAAAATCAATCCCTTCAACTTAAGGGTAACCTTTTGCAACAACTCTAGCTTTATTTCTCACAACATTTCTAGTCTCATCTAGCTTGTTTCTAAACACCCATTTGGTTCCAGCTATAGGATGATCCTTAGGTCTCTTAACCAAATGCCAAACTTGATTCCTCTCAAGGTTGTTCAGCTCCTCATGCATGGCATTTATCCAATTTGGATCCTCTAAAGCATCATCTATAGTTTTGGGTTCTATTTGAGATAAGAAGGCAGAGAAAGCACAAAAGTTTTTTAATGACTTTCTTGTTCTCACGCCTTCATTTATGTCACCAATAATATTGTCTAAGGGGTGTGAGGATACTTGTTTCCAATCTTTATGCTCAATAGGAGACAATTCTACTTCTATCTCAATTTCTTGTAGGTTTTCCTCATTCACAACAGCAATCTCAGCATCCATGGTTTCAGTGAGTTGAGGAATATCCTCCTTATGGGTCAGCTCATCTAGGTCACGATCATCCTTATTGTCCTTATCCGAGATCTTGACCTTTTCAAGTTGATTAATGACATTGTCAGTTTCATTGAAGGTAACATGTATTGATTCCTCAACTACTAGAGTTCTTTTATTATACACTCTATAGGCTTTGCTAGTATTTGAGTATCATAGAAAAAGTATATCATCACTATTTGCATCAAATTTTCCTAGCTTATCTATAGGCAGTGGAAGAAGTGGTCGACCGCAGGCTGAGAGCGGGCGACCAGTAGACATTAGGCGAAGACAGAGGACGTCCGGAGGCTTGTAGTGAAGACAAGCGGGAGACCAGGAGTCTGTCAGCTGATGGAGCCGTGGAGGCTGAAGTGGGGTCGACCGCAGGATTGGCGGGCGATCGAAGNCCTGAATGCTCACCTGTAGAGATTAAACACCTTGACGCTACAAGACAAAGCCAGAAACAAAAGAAAGAGGCAGCAAACTTTGCAGAAAACTTTCCTAAGAAGATTCTTGTAGCTGGCATTATGTTTTGCCGTTTCAAAGAAGAATCGACAATTGTCAACTAACTAAAAAGGAAAACCCTTGAGTACAAAAGAATAGAAAGGAGACAACTTAGAGGAGATTGGCAACCACCGAGAGGCATGCAACAACCACTTTTTTCTGCACCATTTTTCCTACAGCTCAGGGACATGTAGTGAGGAGAAATCTAGAGCTGAGTCACGTGTGGGTTGATTTCTGGATTGCACCGAGAAAAAAAAGAGGAAGATAGTTGTCATTTGAGTATTTTCTAGTTTTTTTAGTTTTGTGTATTTCTGAAAATGATTCTTATTCTTGTGATCATGGACTGGTGCATCCAACTAGTTCATCCACTAGAAACAATACACTTGGGAGCCCTTCACCATTCTAAAAAATAAGCATAGCCAACTAGTGCATCCACCAGATGAAACTTCCTAGTGTCGTCTATGCCTAAACGAGAATTACTATGGAGATAGGAAAGACTAAATGCTCATACCTGTAACCCACACGCATGCATGATTATAGGCCGCATAGGTCTAAAGGCCCATAATGGTTGTTCTCGACTTAGGCCTTCAATTTAGATTAGATCATAGCATCTTGTATAAATTCGTCGCCAGAAGCATTTTGTATCTAAGACTAATGATTTAAAATATGAGTTATGGGCCTTGAAGAATTTACAATATACCTCTTACAACTATTGGAAAAAACTATTGATAAAAAATAACAATCAGAAAGGTTTGACAAGGTATATGAAAGCTAGAGTGCTTATAATATACTCATATGTGGGTTATTTATAGTACTTTTATTTAGTGGACTTTAAATATGGGAAGCCTGTAATTGTCAAATTAAAGTTATATTTTGTTCTCAAGTATAATATAGCTTGAATAACAATTTAAAGTGGTCTTCAATTATAGTTTGTTAGGGATATAGCACTTGAATGCAACTAATTGGTAGGAATCTCGTTAGGGAACCTATCCTAACACAATCAAGCGAAAGCAGAAAACTATATGGAATCACACGAAAACACGAATGAAGAAAATAGAAATATTGATCAATATGTGAACATATGCATAGAAATCAATATCAAACTGATGGAATTTAAATGAAATGTAAAATAAGATATTATTCTCAATCCAAATCAGAGTTCACGAGAACAAAAAAGATATCCTCTCCCAAGAAATCAAAATTCAAGATGACAAAAGATTATATAACATCATCAGGAGTCAACCCTCTTATTTATAAGAGAATGCTAGACCATTATCCAAGAAAATAAAAAACAAATAAAATCTATGGGGCTAAAGACCCAAGTAGACTATCTAAATAACTGAAATTTGGTCCATGTCCACATGATGAAGTGGTCGTTCATGTTAGCGAGGTAATCATGGCTCTGAAGTTGGTACAACGCCATGTCCAATTTTAATGAGTCCGGTCATCTTCATTCATCGTCAACTTCTGGAATCATATCATTCCCCTCCTCTTCAAAAAGATTTGTCCTCGAATCAATAAATATTCAAATTGATAGCTTATGGACATATACCAAAGCCCACGATCCAATGACCACTCTGGGTTCCTACAAAAGAAACTCAAGCAAAAAAATAATGAAAGGAAGTCCACACTCCCCCGGGTGAAAGATTTTGTGCCCAAGATAAAAAGGCACATTTAGAAGCAAATCCCAAAATTTTTCGGACCTTCCTCTACGCATTAATTTTTTTTTAAACAAATTGTGCAATGTACTCCTAGAAAACAAGGATCCAACACGAACAAAATCAAATGCATCAAGACCATGAATATCAATTTTTTCCAATGTTAATTCTTAACGAAAATATGCAACTGAATTCCCACAAGATAGAAAATATTTTAAATGATCAGAAGAATCACTCAAATGATTGCTATAAATCAGAAAGTCTTCAATAGACATAAAGGTATATTTCCCATAAATGTCAAGTATGATAAATCCAATAGAACCAATGAGAATCAATATGTTCAATGACAATGAACCAATAATCAACTTATAAAATCCTTAGTCATATAAAATTAATCTTCCAAAATGACCAATCTGATAATCATCAAATATAACCAGCATAAAACTCAAATCATTAACTAATGTTCTCCCAAAACTAGAATTCTCAATCATGTCAAAGGTTGTAAATCGATATATGGAATATCCAAATGACATAATTCTCAAAAGAGCTCCATAATCAATCAATTAGTCTTTGTCAGTCAGAACATTAAAAACATCGAACGTAACAAATTTATCAATAGTATATGGATGAAAATCCAAGCAAACTGACTTCATACAATTCTCATCACAAAATCCAACAATAAGAATTACCAATCAAAGGCACCATGATTAGCAAGAGTAATAGAAGAAACAATCAATTTAAAATTGGTAAAGATGAGAAACTTATCATTCAAAAAACTTGAACAAGTAGAAAAAAGTATGTTTAGTTTCATCTTGAATATTTGCAAACTCTTCAATGCCTGTAAAGGAGCATTATTAAATAGTGAACTCAAATGTGTGCTCGAAGATCGCAAAAGTGTTTCCTCTCGCTCAATAGTCCTTAACACCTACAAGGGGGAACAATAGACAAAGGCAAAAGAGAATTAATATTAGTATGTAAACCATTCAATTCACTTTCTTTTCTCTCAACAACACTCTTCAAAGATGGCCTTTCTAAACACTCGGAATTTAATCCTCTCTCATCCTCACAACTC
>LTAE01009841.1:0-17842 GCA_001647135.1 Pontederia paniculata
CTCCGACGCCGGAGAAACCGCGACGCCTGCATTCGACGAGGCTGAGGAGCCGCTGCACCACGTGTGGTACATAAGGACCGTCGGCCTGGACGAGGCCACCATAGACAAGATCGCTGTGGCCGAGTACAAGTCCGGTGAGGGCCTCCTGGCCGGAGCCTCGGGGGACTGCTCCGTTTGCCTCGGCGAGTTCTGCGATGGCGAGCTCGTCCGGCTACTCCCGAAGTGCGGCCACGCTTTCCACGTCCCCTGCATCGACACATGGCTACGGGCTCATGTGAACTGCCCGCTATGCCGAGCCAGCATCGTCGACCCCACACCCCTCGCTGCTTCTCCTCCTCCTGCGACAACGGTCGTCAGCAGCCCGGACGACGTCGAGATGGGCTCCTCTGTTCCAGTGGACATCCCTACAACTGGAATCCATGCATCAGAACATGAGCAAAATCGAACCCCCAACTCTGAAGCAGCAGTCCATGTCGTAGCTTTGGCCAATCCCATTGAATTATCAGATGCAGTGGTTGAAAGCTTTGTTCCAAGAACACAGATCGAACATAGAGATGACATGCCACAGCCAGTCCGGCGGTCAGCTTCGATGGACTCACCAATCTTTGGCGCTGTTGTTATCAGGCTGGAACCGCAAGAAAGCTTCAATAGTGCGGCCAAGGAGGACAACTATGGCGACATTCGCGAACAATACGTTTGCAGAAGCATGGAAAAGCAGGGGAATGCGCAGACGGAGATACAAAGATCACTTTCCAGCAGTGCCAGGGGATTCTTCTATAAACACAGCAGGATCTCAAAGAACTCTAGTCTTCCATCGTAGGAGTTTAAAATCCTTTTCCCTCTCGAGCACTGCAACATATATGCAAATTTCATATATCTTTCTAGCAGAAAAAGCAAGATCACCAACTGGAATTGCTAACAACTTACATAAGAACTCGAATTGGCTGAATGGAACGTTGAGCAAGTGAAATTTTTTGCAGTAATGATTCAAGTCAAGTTTGCAGGGAGCTTGTGGGGAATCTATGATAACAATCACACTGTTCAACTTGCATGAATGGATGAAAAAAATTGAGCTCAAACATGCTGCAATCTGTATTCAGCAACAGACAATGATTAGGCTTGCTACTCTGGTCATTCTTATTATTTTGCTACATTTTTATGCATTGTCTGAAGTAAATAAATTGAAGCATAATCGATTACTTATATCACTGAAACTTTTATTACGGATAGTAGGATACATCTTTTGCATTGGACTGAATAGTTGTGGGCAATGTTCTGTACAATAAATTTGGAAGTATTCTCTCTGTTAATTAAAACCAGCCACAAATTTAATTTGTAAAGCAAACATGGAAATCTGACTTCACATTATTCAGGAAGCCATGCGTAGTTTGTTGTTGCCTTACTGTACATGCTTTAAGGTAAGAAGTGATTGTGGGTCAATGCTATTGGAGAAGGATGAGGTTGTTCCATAAATTTCAGCCATTTCTATAAAAAAAATGTTCATGGTATGTGAAAGTGTTTTCGCTATCAGTTTTCTAATCTTTATGTCACGACCGTGAAGTGACTTATCACGATTGTGAAATTCAAGCATTCAATTTTATAGTCTCGATAATGATGTTGAGAAAAAAAATTGCACTATCACTATCATGATCAGAGGCGGAGCCAAGAAGATTCCCATGAAAGCAAGTGCACCCACTGAAATCTTGTATTAGTACTATATAGGATTAGAGTAGGTTGGTGGGTAGATAGTTTTCTTCTTCCCAAAAGATCTAGGATCGATCCCCATTCACTGCAATTTGTTGTATACTATTTTTTTTATTTAACTTTTGTACATTAATTTTATGCATGTGGCATGTAATTAAGATTTATTTTCATCCTTTTTTTATTATGATAAAGTTTAATATTTTTTTTGGCACAAAGTTCCTAATTTTACTTTTTTCCCATTTTATAATGACATGCTCTCATACAGTTTGATTATTTACAATATAATTCACTTTGTATCTATTTGATTTAGATAAAAAAATTGATTTATTAGACTTCAATGATCAATCAGAATATTTTAGTTTTTCCATTCTATTTTTTTTAGCTAATGTTTATGAATAATTTGTATTAAATAATTTTCATTATAGAACTATTCTTCAAAATATTATGAGAAAATATCACTTATATTACATGTATTTTATGTTGAAAAATGTATAATAAATATAAAAGTGGCATGCTAAAAAATTAATATTTATATTTTAGAAAGTAAAATTAATGACTATTATTTTCATTTAGTTGAATTTAAAATGCCTACTTATTTTTTATTATTTTTAATAAAAAAATCCTATATTCTTTAATTATAATTATGCTATAATGTGCATCCATTCACGATAATATCTGGCTTAGCCACTAGTCATGATCATAACTAAGCTAATAGTCCAAATCATCATATTAAAATTATGATTTTGGGTTCTATTTAATTTCGAACTTAGTACAATTTTTTTCAGTAGCTTCATTTCTTCATCCATGTATCTTCTAGACAAACATCAAAAGATTGGATAGTATTCTAAATCAAAATAAATAATGCAAATAACCTATGAAATGATGCATGATATGTAAAAGTTAACTAAGAATAAAAAAATATGTTATGCAAAATGTGGTATAATTTACATGCATCGCCACTTTCTTGAGACATAAACATGGTGTTGAACATTGTGGCCACCCACCCTAAAGGTCCTCCATATGTCGTCTACCAACTTACATCAACCCATGGACATTCTCTTCTTTGCCAAACCTCTCTTCTGCCCCCCACATGTGAAAATAAATTATTGAGTCCTTCATTTATTGTATCACAAAAATAGAAGAATTATATGCCTTCCCTTCCCGGTAACATATATATAGTCTTGATTAGCGCAATAGCCTCCCAAATATATTGATCCAAATTAGACACTTGATCTTCCAAACCAGATTGTAGTATATCTGCAAGTCTTCGTGAAAGCCAATTATTAGCTACAATAATTTTATAGATGTTTTGAGCTGCAAACCGATTGTCATTCCAGGCCCAAAAATCATGTCAGGAAGGTATAGGACAAATGAACGCAGTCCAACTAATATCCTAAGAAACTCCTCTAATCTTTGATTTGTGAGTGTGAAACAAATTATGGCATCCAAACTCCATTAGATAACAAATTTCCTGACCAATGTGACAATTGTTGCTTACTTATCTTGATCTATAGCAAACAACCTTAGAAAAATAATTCATAAAGCCTCATTAGTTGTCCATTAGATAACAAATATACCTAGCATCCCTTACATGGCTTTACATAACCCAAGACATGCCTCATGCACTTTCCCCCCTTAGTGGACTCAATATCCTCATTGAGTGATCGCACCCCACATTGCATATAGGTCTAGACAAAGTGACATGATACCATAAGTATCACGATCTTGGCTTAAATCTTGGTTTAACTCGTAAATTGCAATATATCATGGACGATCAAATAATATTGTGGATATGCGATATAATTTAATTAGATATCATTATGGGAATAACCAAACCACACACTATTATTGCAGTTAATATCGAGAGGTGATATACTAACAAAATAAACATTCATTGACAATTATATTCGATCATTCAGAGCAAGTACACAATACTTAGGGTTCATGTTACACAAAAAACTATTTTTACAATGAACAAAAGTTACTTTTACATCATATACATACTATACTCTCACAATCCTAACAAAAGGAAATGAGAGACAAAACATCATCTACAAAGAATGTCGAGAGAGACATGTCTCTTATATATCTTGCCTTCAAAATAACTTTACAATTAAATTAGGATTATGGAAGAATGAAATTGCAAAGAACGAAAGAACCCTAGGTCATAAAATCTTATAATTAAAATTATAAAAAAAATTATGGAATACTTACTACAAGGCAATCATAAGATCCTTTGCTTTTGTTTTTCCACTCCAATTATTCCTTATATGTTTTGTTATTTTCTCTAATTTCGGATGGAGATGGTAAAAGGGTCAGAAGCAGGTGGCCAAACACCTCCATTTTTAGTGGATAAGTAAGGAGTAACCGACATATGGTCCGCTAAGATTTGTTGTTATATATCTTTGAACACATTATCATTTACATATAATGACATTTAAGCAAATGGCTTGGCATTTCTTATTTATTTTATAATATATTCATTTACTTAAAACATTACATGCAAAAGAAGTACCTCCATTTGGATTCAAATAACATATTTAAAAAGTTTAATCATAAAGAATCACATCAAAACTTTGAGTCGGACAATAAAATCGGTAGTTTTATAAATTTTTTTATTTTTGTGTGTTCATTTTACTTAAATAAAACATCACCTAAAATTTATTAAAAATTACATTTAGCCTACTTAAATATAGAGGAACAATTATCGGGACTTATTTTTCTAATTCTAATATTTTCGAAAATCATGTTTTCATGTCTTAAGCAAAATTTCGCATTTCAACACTCCAAAATTAAAGTTGAGATTTGTATCTTAGTACCAATACCATAATGCATATTAATAACATAATATAACTTTAACACATATAATTATATATGGATTAATTAACATATATGGCATTCTTCCCTCCTTAAAAAAATCTTTCTCAAAATTTGCTTACCTTAATGATCAAATAGATATGGATATTGACCACACGTATTTCGTTCTATCGCTTGGGTGGTTTCCTCGACATTCTGATGCTGCCACGGAACTTGCACAAAGGAATTACTTTAGATCAGAGGATTTGTTCCTTTCGATCTAGAATACAAATAGGTTGTTCTTCATATGATGTGTTCTTCTTCAATTCAATAGGTTCATATTCTAGAGTTTGGATAGTTCTTTCCGATTGCCCATCAGTTTGTGGATGAAAAACATAACTAAATTATAATCTAATACCCAGGTTTTCTTGCAAAAGCTATCCAAAAATGTGATTTTGATGATAGAAAATTTAGTATATATTTTTTCATGTGAAATTATACAATTGATCACTAATTTAATCTCTCATATTGCATATTGTCTTTTTGTTGGCTTTACATGTTTCCCGAATTCTCTATATGCTATCCATTCTTTTTCACCCCAACACTTGTTTGAGTAAGATTTTTTTTTAGTTTTGCACTTGTCTACTACAGGAACCCGAGAAGAAGAATTTCACACCCAAGCATTTTTTGGAGTTGAGAGTAACTCGATGGAGAAAAATTCACATCCGGACCCTCTTTTCAAGATGACACCAGACATGAAAGAAGATTTTGCACACCTTGCAAAACTCACTTTCAGACAAATTACAAATGGTGACAAAAGATAATAGCTTTTGCAGAAGATACCTCTTGCTATATTCCTAGTTATTCCTGGCACGAAAAAGGATTACAAATGTTAAGAGAAGAGGGGGAACCCTAGGGAGTATAAAAAAGAGGACATAACCACCATGAAAGCGATTGGCCATTATTAAGAAAAGACAACCTTTCTACCAGTCTTTTCAAGAGAGAGCAGTGAAGGAGATATCCGGAGCTGAAGAGTATTGTTTTCTGTTTTTTGATGCAGAAAGGGGAGAAGTTAAGGGGATAGAACATTTTGATTTCTGCATTTTTTGTGTGATTTCTATAATGGAGATGAACTCCTTTATCTTTCGAACGTTTGTAATGAACATGTGTGGCTGAATCTGCTAATTAGAACGAGGTCTATTATAGAACTCGTTCTAGTTATTCAAATGATCTTGTTTGAGCTTTAGTTGCTGCTATTTAGTTTTGCTTTATTTTAGAAGAATTTTTTATTTCTAATTTCTTCGGCTGATATTTTGATATTTGACGTTGAGGTGTGGTTTTGTTTGCAATCTCCATTTGAGAAGATGAACATGTTGGGTATTACTATGAACCGAGAGAGGAGTAGAACCTAAACGACCATCATCTGGTTTAGACCTAGTGGTAATGTTGGTTAAGAACCCTCACTCTACTAGACTAGGAGGCTCAGAGTAGCTGAGAGTATCCTACTAGGTGGTTGTTGAGCAAAAACAAGCAGGGACCAATCCAAGCTTTGAGAATCAACTTAGGCTCTAGGAATTAATATTATGGTTGTTTGAATCTTCAATCTAGATGTGCGAGAGTAGTTGGGTTGAGATGTTGATATGCGATAGTAGATCAGCCTATTATTAATTGATTCTTAGTTATTGTTCATGGGGATCTATTGATTCGGTGATATGGACGAGTTTGAAGACTATCTTATGTTTCGAGGTCCGTTCTCTGTTGGATAATTCGTTTCTTCACCTTCCTGCATTAGTTGTTTTTGTATCTCACGAATTTGAAAGCTCACTAGGTGACTTAGCTTCGCAGATGTTGAAGAAAGAGGGCAGGTTGAAAGCTTTCACCAGGTCTAGGTCGGTATTACCCTGTTTCCGCTAGCAAAATATTTCGAAAATCCAAAAACAACATTTTTAGTTTTCAGCATTGTTTCTTTCTATTGCATTTAAAAACCAATATTATCTCCCCTCAATTTGATTTTAGTAATGAATAGAGTTAGTTAAATGAACATTTTTTTTATTTTCCTATGGATTAGACTCTAATATATTACAATGAAGGTTGTATACTTGCAGTCAAAGTTGTGTGTTTAGGAAAAAATACTTTTAAAATTTGCTGATAAAGTTTGTTTGTCTCACCACAGCCTCAAGAAGTCACACTTGGAAAAAAATTTCCTATATAAACATATTTCACAACCAGTGAAACTAAAATTGGGTGTGCTTTACCGCTGACACATAAACACACATCACATCATCATCAAGTTTTCATCGCCATTGTTGGAAATTTTAATTTTTCGCACTAGGCACTCTACTTGATGTGAACTAAATCCCACCATTTCATTGTTTATATTCGCACCCTTGTTTATAGTTAGCCCATATTTAGATTAGCTATTTTATTTTATTTCTTTCTAAATTAGTTTTAGTTTTTCTGTATTTTTTTCTTTTTCTTATTCTTGTTCTATTTCATATCTATCCTTGATTTTATTGACTCTGCACTTAACCTAATTTCGCATTGCAAGTTTTAGCAATGCAAAACAAGTCTTAATTTAGATTTTGAGATAGAGATAGATTGAAGAGAAGATGACCTAGAGGTTAAAAAAATGCACTTGGAAATATAGAAGTAAAATGGATATGAGCTACCAGAGCTTGCCCCAGTTTATGGAAAGTCCTTATCAAGCAAGTGGAATGTCAAACTATAAGAGCGGTTACATATTATTTTCTAAGGTTAAAACATTTCAAGAAATTTTCTATTAGAAAAATTTAAATGATGTAGTATCATCACAAGTTTATTGCAATAAAGCATCTACTTATGTTTAAGGGTCACCTTATGATCACCTATATGCCTCGTATGGTTAGAGAAGCCAAAGAAAGAATCAATAATATGCAAATTATGACCAAAATCCCAAATTTGGTGGACTTATGAACATGACTTCTCTTATAGCAACACTCAAGGCTATAACCCACAAAGTCATTTATATTACCATCAAAATCAAGGTCAAGGGAATAATTTTCAATATCCAACTATGGTTTGTCCATCATATCAGCAAGCAGTCAACCTGCCCTTGGAGAAATATAACATTGAGATTATGATGGAGGACCTCATAAGGAAGCAATATTCATTGTTAACCCAATAATAGATACAAAATGGAGCAATTCAACAACTGTTTATTAAAGTGGATGATGATCTTCAAGCTAAATCCAAAGTCTTAGAGAGTACAATTCTTCTACAATCTTACCCAAAAATTTTGTAAAAGTCACTAGAATCGTTACAAGCACAGTCTAACCCCAACTTGAAGGAGAAATTTTTAAAAATTATAATGAGAAGTGAGAAAAAGATGAATGAATGGAAGGAATTGATCCTATAGGAGAAAAATGTGGACATATCTATAGTTAGACGTAAAACTAATAGAAAAAAGAAATCCCAATCAGGGGAAAATCTAAAAAATCACATTCAATTGATATTAACATATCAACAACAACTGAAAAAGGAATTTCAAGAGATGACATAAATTCTATAGTTTCACACTCAATTAAAGTCAACATAACAGTAACAACTTAAAAGAAAGTTTCAACCGCTAGCAGTAACTCTTTAGTTTCAGACCCAACAATTATCATCACATTAACTAAAGCTGAAAAAAATTTTCAGAACCTAAAGCAAAGCATAAGAAACAGCACCAAGTTTAATTATATAGAAAACTAGATGAATTGAATAAACAATACCACAACTTGAAAAGGAGGACATTATCAACTTCACTTTTGGACAAGAGGAAGTTGTCCAAGAAGTATCACTAGCTAAAAAATTTCTTGAATCTCCAAGGGAACTCATGAATGAGAATTAAATATGGCTACTAAAGGATCGAATATCTTATAAATCAAAGATCTTATTTCAATGGAAGATGCTAAAAGCTCAATATGGGCAACCATTTTTCAAATAGAGGTCTTATGCTATTTGTGGAAGTCTTACAACAAATGTTATTTTATGCCACATTCCTAAATGATATTCAAAGTCAAGACTTTCTCGAAAAGTGTGTATCATATAAGGACAATGATGCCTATCCAATAGACAACGAATTCAATTTTTACAAAAGACTTAAGAAATTGTGCAGAAATTCTAACAAAGTGTAGAAAATATTTTTCACCCTCAATGATTATTAGAGTCACACTTGATTTATTTGCAGGACTAGGGAAGATCCTTTATCTATAACGGAAAGACTAAGCATGACATAATGAAAAAATGTTACACAAAGAAGTCCTATCTCTAGATCAAGTTTTGTTAGTTTCTGAAAAGCTGAAATTTCTCTAGTGTTGTCCTTCGAAAGTTGATAAAGTTTGCAACATTGGCTTCATTGTGATAGTATACAACAAAAAAATATTCAAAGTTAATGAAGATTGTCTAAAACCCAATCAGATATGAGAGAAATGGGATAATAAAAAAAATTTGGAGTTGCTACCACCTCTCGTATTGAAATTATTGAGGGGACATCAAGTTTAGTCTAGGACTATAAATAATAATGCTTATCGGGAGGCAACCCAACCTAATAATTTTTATTTTCTTTTTATTTTTCGTTGTTTTCATAGTGATCAAATAGCCTAACCTAAATTGCCCACAATTGATGAAGATCTACCCTCAATTGAACTAACAACAATTTTTATACTAACACTACAAAATTAGCTAAAGAAGAATGATGAACAAATGAGAAAAAGGATCAAGCCACATAGTCCTAATCTCAAGTGTATCAAAGAAAATCTTGAGGTCAATGTTGCAAACTCTAACAAAAATTCTTCTACACATTAAAGGAGATGGGCCACTCTCGCAACTTATTTCAACACTAATGATAGTGTTGGGGTTAAGTTTGGGGGATCCAAATAAACTCTTATTTTTTTACTACCTTGTTTCTTTATTGAATAGTTGATTTATTTATATGAATTCTAAAATTGAAAATTCATCACATTGTTTAGTTTTCACATCCACAGAAACAAGTATTTAAAGAATAATATTATTTTTTTTCCGTTCACAAATGAACCAGCCAAATTAGTAAGAATTTAGAGACTAAAGGATAAGTTTGAAAAGCATCAAGTTGGTTGCTACAAGTTTTGGTTCTCTTTGGGTCAGTTATCTTTTCAGACTTCTTTCTTTATGGATAATCAATATAATTTGCATGACTTGGGGTGTGAATTATGATTTATGCTCATAATGGTTTCTAATTCAAGGCTGGGCATAAGAAAATAGGACAAAAAAAATTATCACAACCTAAAATTGATATCAGTTATAATACATTAGGTGTTGTGACTTAAGATGTTATGCTTAATAAACATATAATCATATTAGACATGAGTTTATCTAAAATATAATTAAATTCATATTTATAAATTAGTATTATTTTATTAAATTCAATAATACCAATTTTATTAATTAAATAATGAATATAGAATTTTGTGATTATTGTAGCTATGAGACTAATTTAATATGTAAATCAATTATATCTTTAGGTGAAAGGAAGATGTAAAACTTAATGTCCTTATATTATATGATAAGCGATAGTTATACGACTTAATGGCATATTTGATTAACTTCTCACTCTTATTGATTTGACTCCAATGCAATCTACATGTGTCATTAAGCGATACAAAAGTGAGTGAATTTTATGAACTTACAATTCCACATCATTGGTGGACCAATTATTTCATTCCTTAGCTCGTGTGATTAATTAGGTAATTATGTTGTGATTTTCTTTGAGGTAATGTAATGATAAGTGGGATTCGATTTCTTTTATGTTTTATGAATTCGTTATATAATTTTCTTGGATTCAGAGGTTGATGTATTATTCTCTTAACATATATTTTGTGGATGCATCATTTTAGTGTTTCTTGAATCTTATGTGGAAATCTTTATTTCAAATATGAATTATATAATATCATTTTGGTATTACGACACATCAAGCATTTGCATTAGAGTATGCATTCTGGCTCACGATGGAGAGAGGAGATGACTTGCAGAGGACGAGATGATATACTTGGAATGGATCATGGATATCAGGCCATTGCGGGTGCAAGCGACGAATACACAAGCTGTTGGATCTCTTGTGGAGGACAATGTGGGGTCATTGGGGACGCGAGCGGCGGTTGTTGGACCCCACTCGTGTAGAAATGTTGAATTACTCATAGTAGACGAGGTGGTGTGATGATGCATAGCATATTTTGAGTATTGCATTTGTCACAAGTATTTTCTAATACTAAAAGCATGTATGATATAAAATGTTACTCGATCATGAAAATGATTTCTGACACATGGTTTTATTTTGATTGAATTTCTATTTTTCATATTTTGTAAAATCATTTTTCTCACTAAGCTCTTCATGCTCACCCCTTTATTGATTATTATTTTGTAGGTGTAGAAAAAATCTTGCAATATGTCAAATAATGCATTTGAATTACTTATATGCTTGTAACAGAACAAGCAAAAGGAAGACATAGGAAAGGAGAGAACGAGAAGAACATGGCATGATCTAGTTTAGTTTATATCTTTTTTCATTAGATATTTTTCTGAAATTCTATTTGTATGAACCATTATGTTCATATTTGATATACATTTTGATTCAGATATTTGTAAACTCTTGTTACATGCATATGACTCTACTATGGAGATCTCTTCATAATTAGATTTATATTTGATTATCTATGTGATGGGCATGGCCCTTATTGCACGTTGTATAGTTTGCCTAATCGGATATATGCATAGGTCATGCCAAAATTTTTAATGAATTAAATAATTGATTTATGTTGGAAGGAACGAATGTTACTCTGAATGTGAATTTGAGTCGCTTGAGCATGTCTTCACTTGGCTGCCAATGAATGAAGAAGTAGGGGGATACAGATCTTGGAGATGTGAACTATCAAAGATGAACCTTGAAGAAGATGCACTAATATCTTTGACCACGTGGAAAGAACTTGCACAAGAGGCGTGTGTTGGGATACAGATCTTGGAGATGTGAACTATCAAAGATGAACCTTAAAGAAGATGCACTAATATCTTTGACCATGTGGAAAGAACTTGCACACGAGGCATGTGTTGGTTATGAAGGTCCCTTCAAGATCGCGAAGAAGATGGAAAATGGCATACAAGCTTACAATTCCCTTACAACTGCATCAACATACAACCTTCCACGTCAGCTTGTTCAAGCCTTTTTGTACAAGACATTGAAGATCTCACACATGTGGTTTCAAACCTTGTAAAAGCCATATTAAGGTGAAAAATTTTATATTATTTTTAATAAGATGTAGAAGAGATTAGCAAAAAAATACTATATCCAATCATAGGAAAATGTGCAAAAGTATGACAAAGTCGAAGAATGGTCTTTTAGAATGTAAATGTTTCAAATAGGTGAGTTTTTGATTGAATTTCTATTTTTCATATTTGTAAAATTATTTTTCTCACTAAGCTCCTCATGCTCACCCCTCTATTTGATATACGCATAGGTCATGCCAAAAATTTTAATGAATTAAATAGTTTATTTATGTTGGAAGGAACAAATCTTACTATGAATGTGAATTCGAATTTGAATAAGTAACACAATGGTAACACCCTTGTGATGCCTCGATAGCTAGGTTGGGGTATCACATGACCAACTAGAGTTCCTTCTAGATCCCAATGCTAATGCTAATGCCAATGCTACTACTTATGGTGGCGAGGTCATTGCTAGATATTACTTAGGGAGGGAGTGTCATGAGTTAAATAGAATCGCTTGAGCATGTCTCCACTTGGCGGCCAATGAATGAAGAAGTAGGCAAATATGAATCTTAGAGATGTGAACTATCAAAGATGAGTCTAGATGAAGATGCATTAATATCTCCGACTACATGGGAAGAATTTGCACAAGAGGTTTGTGTTAGTTATGAAGGTCCCTTCAAGATAGGGAAAATGGCATACAAGCTCACAATTTCCTTACAACTACATCAACATCCTCCCACATCATCTTGTTCAAGCCTTTTGTAAAAGACACTGAAGATCTCGCGTGTGGGTCTTCAAACCTTGTAAAAGCCATACTAAGGTGAAAATTTGAGTATTATTTTTAATAAGGTGTAAAAGAGATTAACAAAGAAATGCTATTTCAATCATAGGAATGTGTGCAAAAATATGACAAAGTCGAAGAATGATCTTTGAAAAGAAAATAAAATGAAAAGATATACAAAGATACATTTAGAACATGAATGCTTCAAAAAGGTGAGTTTTATTGTTCATCATTTATATTATATAAGGAATAACTATAAACTTTGAACGTTGAGTTTGCACTGTCATTATTTTTAAACATGATATCTAGAGCTTCACTCTGACTAATTTGTATTGCACTAGATCAAACTTCTTAAATAAGGAGGAGTTGTTTATCACTCCATCACAACCCTCATTAGTTACACTATCATTTTTTTTTTCTTTTTGAACATGAGTGTCTCTATTGCAGACATTTAACGTGACTCCTCATTTTATTTTTAGAGAAAATTTTACTCTCATAAATTTGTCTTCACTACTCTTCCTTGGCTATTTCCGTCATACAATCCGAGCTCACATTAAATCTCATTAACATGATAACTGCGACCTTCTTGGACATTTTCAAACTATCAAAATAAAAAGATGTGACACACACATGGAAAAAAGAAAAAGAATATGAAAATATTAGTCATAAGTTGTGCATTTAATCTAGTCTTCATGAGTGATGGGTTCATTGTTACATCAATATGGCAATCCCCTAATCCACAAAAAAATTGTGTAATACACTTTTTGTGGAGACAATAAAATGGAAAATAACTTTTTGACAATATCAAGCATTGAAATTACAAACAAATTGACATATTCCAATTAGAAGAACATCGTTTGGTCATTGAGAAAGTGCGTGTGGGATATTTGTGATCGCCAAATTGCCGAGCTAACACATCTTTGAGGAGAAATAATGGCATCGATGTCAATTACACTAGGACATTCATCGCTAATTAGACACATGATTAATGATAGAACGGTGTTGAGGAGCATGCATCGATGGGATGCCCTTTTAAGCTCATCGAATCAAGTGGCGAATGCAAGACTCACAAGAGTTCCTAATAGCTTACCAGTGTTCTCTCTCTCTCTCTCTCTCTCTCTCTCTCTCTCTCCTCTCCCTATTCAAGACCAAGAGTATCCACTTAACTACAAAACATGTTTGTTTCTCTTTGAGCTAGGAAACATGAGCACAAAGAGATGGAGAAGTCAAGGAAGATAAATTTGAGGCAAAGACAAAAATTTATCAGATAGAGAAAGGAGATGATTACTAGATGGACGTTAAGTCGATAGGAAGAGCAACATCTTTATATCTAGGGTTATTTTCATTTCCCCCTTCGAACTATCGCGAATTTTAGATCTACCCCTAGATTATAAAATCAAATCAGGCAGAAGTAGATCTAAGTTTTTCTTGATTGCTCAGTTTTATCCAACAGTATGGTACTGAATTTATTCAAATTATTTTGATTTATTAAATTACTATTTTATCTCTTAATTAAAGAACTATTTTACCCCTATCTTTCTCTCCTCTATCCTCTCTCTACTCTCTTTCTCTCGGGCAGGTGCTTTCACTGGCTGCTCTCTCTCTCTCTCTAGAATTCTCTTTCTCTCTTCTCCTCTCTCTTCTCTCTCTCTCTCCTCGTTTCCCTCGAAGCCGGTGAGCTCTATGCAGGCGAGCGTAGAGCTCACCTGCACGAGCTCTACGTAAGCGAACACAGAGCTCGCATAGGCTCGCCTGCGTGTGCGAGCTCTGCAGAGCTCACCTCTATGAAGGCGAGCTCGTTTGAGCTCGCGAAGGCTCGCTTGCATGGGCGAGCTCTGCACAAAGCTCACCTCTATGAAGACAAGCTCGCGGAGAGCAAGCGCAGTAGCCTACGCAAAAGTGGTCTCTAAGCAGAGCTCGCCCGCGTAGGCGAGCCTGCGCGAGCTCTGCACTCATCTGCGCATCGCCCGCGTAGACAAGCCTACGCGAGCTCTGCGTTGGCCTATGCAGAGCTAGTGCATGTGAGTTCTGCGCTCACCTGCATAGGAGAGAGAGAACGGAGAGAGCAATAGAGACAAACTATGTGCGAGAGAAAGAGAGTACAAAGAAAAAGAGAGGAGAGAGAGAAAGAGAGGGGTGAATTTTTTAATGAAGGGGTAAAATAATAATTTAATAAACTTAAATAATTTAATACCAGACTATTAGATATAATTGGTTAATAAAAAAAAGTTTAGACCTACTTTTGCTCGATTTATAATTTAGATGTAGATCTAAAATTTCACGATAATTCGAGGGGGAGATGTAAATAGCCCTTATATTTATATATTAACACCCTCCCTCGCGTATGGATCGTTGACAACTTTGATCTAGCTCAAAGCCCAACACGTGGATGTCATATGGAGAAAATTAATTTTTAATATGAGCAACATTGAAGTTTAAACTCGAGACCTCTAACTCTAATATCATGTTAAATTAAATGTGCTATAAATAATCCTAAAAGTTTCAGCTAGTAGAAAAAGTAATATTTTTATATTTATATATGTTTAATATTTCTCATCACGTGTGGGCCTCTAACAACTTTGATCTACCCTAAAACCCAATACATGGACAACTAAGGGAGAAAATTATTTTTTTAATACGAGCAACAACTAGATTTATTTAAATTATAGTAATCTTAAAAGTTCATGTTTATAGAAAGAGCAACATCTTTATATTTATATAACTTAACATTAGGAGAAGCCAATGGTGAATTTGGGTGGTACCAGTAGATCTTTTTAAAAGAAGTTTCAAGTTACATTCATGAATAAGGTAGTCTAGTCATGTGAGTAAATTGAAAAAGAAAAAAGAAGAGGCTATGAGTTGGTTCCTTCTTCCTAAAAAAATACAAAATTCGGACGCCACGCAAGGTTAGCTAGGCTGGTCGGCAACACCATTAGCTTACAGAAGGTATGTCAAGCTTCATATTGGGTGAGGTGATCTAGGTAGCCGAAATAAGCATGATGGTTTCACTCATGGATACAACGTTTGTGTCTCCGTGGGGATGTCAATAAGGTTAGATGAGTCACTCTTGATCAGAACATATGAAGAAAAGAGAAAGAAATGAAAGAGCACATGAGATAAAGAGATGGATAAATCAATACAGCGAATTTGATATTCATAAAGGGGCCATGGACCTTGGACCTATTTTTTGCAATTCAGATAATAAAACAAGCGAAAAATAGATATGCACACTGCTTCACACCTGGTATATAGAGTTATTTTACGACAACCATTTATTATTTCATTAATTAGATAATAAGCTTATGGAGATCATAATCATTGAACTATTCTATAGTCATGATCAAGTCCTTTCGATTATTCTATTAATATGACGACCACAATTTATTTAGTCATATTATTTTGGATCCTCGGATTAGTCCGATGAAGTATATTATTTAACATTAGAAGTTGGATGACGAATTTGATCATTATGCATGATTGTCAAATTAATTAAATGAGATAATATGGGTGTTGTACATCGGATGCAGATAAAAAATCCCCATTTACCTCATAAAACAATGCTTAACAATCTTGCTTAGGGTGCATGGATGTAAAATTTGATTATAAATGTTGGACTAACATTCCTTTTTAAAAAATTTAAAACTATATATTTTAAATATCTTTTATTGCCTAAGACGATCAATGTCTAAAATTATTCGTCCGAATGTAGAATGTAAATTTCAGCTGCTAGATTTTTTTAACATTGCCCAATTTCACAATAATACGGAAGAGAGCCAATAATGTAACTTGAATAATCAGCCATGTCGGTTTGAATCATTTGTTATGCTACGGCAAACTAAGATCACAAACCATCCACAAAATGGTTTAACATCGACTACAGCGTTCTAAAAACCAAAATCCACCTTTCACGTATAAATTAACCTATCCAAAGGTTCAAATTTAATTTTTAACAAGTGCATATATGATTTTGAATACAACTAGTGAAATCAACATGATTATTTCTCATCCTGGTAAAATGACAAAAACTTAAAGCACCACAATGGACATTAGAATGAAAATAAAAAGGATCAGAATGGAATCATAAACACTTAGTAAATCATTTGCGAAAGGAAAAAAGAACCAAAGTTGGTGGCGTCAGATATTTGGGTTTCAGCGTTGGCATATTTTCTCTATGAATATCATGCAACGTGGCGGTGCTTATCTAAATGGAATCTTCTGATGTTTCTGTGAACCATTAAGGGTGGATATGCAAGAGAAAATACAGACTGTAAAATATGATTGACTCCTATATATTTCACCCTTGCATAAACATATCACTGTGGACTACCTATAGGAATCCAAAGAGAGTATAACAGCTTATGTTCTAATCAAGAATATGTCACCTCAGAAGCACATAGGTTCCCGGAAGCAAGACCTCTGTGATATCTCTCTCAAAGAAATATCCGAAGTTATACAGCTGATCGGCGCACTTCTTGCATAGTCTCCTCTAGACTCTGTACAGCATCGCTGTAGTTTACAAAGCTCATGAACCAAAACTCATGATTATCCACCGAAACAATCTGAATATACTTATCTGCAGAATTTGTTCTGCTTGTGGAAGGATTACATGCACGAAGCTGATGCAGAGGAATTACGACCTGTATATTCATAAACTACTTTGATAAAATTCAATATCTTAGACCATTCTATAGCAATAAATATTTTTGTTTAAGAAGCACCGTATTAAATTTAATGCAAAGAAAATGATGCAATGCAAAGGTCATTGCATTTTAAAGTAATGTAGCCAACAAACAGAATACAGCAAAAGGAAAATCATTTTTTATGAAAGGTTTATAACAATACCATGGAAATTGGCATCAAAGGCTTAAGATAAGAATTATTTTATTTTTTGAGTAAGTTAAGCTAAAAATGACTGAATGTCAACAAATATTAGCCTTCGAAAATGTCAACAATGGAATATTATGTAACACCACTACAGTTCTTAAGCTTTCTGTTGTTTCTCACAATCTTAACACTCAAACTCACCAATCCACTCGTGTTTAACTCATACACAATGAACACACCAGATCAGATTGATTTATGATGACAGTTCATATGCAGAACAACAAAATGAAGAACACCCAGATGAAGATGATGATAACTGATGTTTATCATTTGTTAATCAGTAAAAAAAATAACTGCATCATTGTCTTGAGTATTTATACTCTAAAACATTACATAACTACTCAATGGATAAGAGCAGTCCATACACTAACACATTAACTAAACTACTTCTGCAAATAACTACACAGACATAGCATATAA